>CM062574.1:5041907-5131907 GCA_031468815.1 Morus bassanus
CCAAACAAATGGTAAAGTATGTACAGCAGAAATGATTTTCAAAAATACTATTTAAAACTTATCTCCAAAATGTTGCCATGAATTGTTTAGAAATTTGACAGCAAATACTATAAATTATAGATGTTAATTTTCATTCATTAAAAGTTCTTCAAAGAGCATTTGAAAGGGAGATGAAAAGCTTTAACTTGTACTAGTAGTAGGCAGATTCCGATACTTAGAAGTCATGATAGCAAATGCAAATTGAGCTTTCTAAACCAAGGCTCTTAAAGCATGTTATTAAGTATTTTCCTTATCAATTTGAGCAGCAGTGTGGTGCTTTAAAAGGACCAGGTATGGGCGTCCCTACTAGTACTGGGCAGATGGACCAGTACTACTCGGTTTTATGCTGCCTCATTTACTTAGTGTTTTGCAATCCTTAATGTGCACAGCTGGCAGCTGAATGCAGGTTTGGTACTAACAGTTTAGACATCTTTAGATGTAGCAGATGGAAAATTTTACACAAATAAAGTAGGAGAAAGTGTGCAATTAGGTTTTTATCTGCAGTTACATGATGCATCCTGTGCTTTCGTTTAGAACATCACCTTGGTGGGTGGTCATCATCTTTCCTTGCACCAAAGCTGTACCTTCTTGACACCACACTCGATGTTGGATGCCTGCCCAAACACCAAACTTCTGTTATTGTTGAGTGTGAAGGAAATAAGAAATGCAACAATCAGCAAAAGACAAAGGCAGACCAGCAGTGCGATTCCAGCAGCCCAGTACATTATGGTTACATTCCATGCGAGTTAAGTCACTATGGTAAAAGCCTTGGCAGGATTTTTTTTCAATAGTTTATTCATGATGTTCATTATTATGAGCTGTAAAGACTATGAGAATTTCATTTTTTAAATGTCTTATGGAATGTATCACTTTCTTAGATCTTGTAGACATGCTGTGGAAACCATAACATAAAATATGAGTTACTTACAATAACTAATTTTAATCCCATCTGCTAAGTATGACAACATTAGCATTTCCACTTAATTAAAAACACCCTTAAAGCAGCAATGTTTTAATCACTCCATTTTATTTACTCTCCTCCGGTGTCACTTATAATTGTAACTTTTTATTTTTTAATAATGAGGGATTTTTTTTTCTCTGTGCATCACACAAAAAAGTGCTGTCGATAATTAGCAGTCTTCTGTTATTACTAGACTCAGGTGTCACAACTGTGTCTCATCCTCATTACAGTAAAAAATTTCACCTATCAGATTCATTATTGCTAGATAATGCGACTGAGAGCCTTAGCAGGCCCTCCAGAAAAGTAATTCAGCCAAGCAAAATTATCAGCTAATTATATTTAGAATCAAAAGCCCAACAACTATTTGCAGATAAATTGTATGAATTGAAGTGAATAGATCTGAATATTAAGATTCATAGATTTAGCAGATGATTTGTTAATTGGAATAAAAAGGTCATTTACTAGCCATTTTAACAATAGATCAATCGGAACTCTATTTATTATTTAACTAGTAGTGCTTAAGGATTGAAATGAAGAATAATTGTATTATTGTTATGATACGATACTTTTCTGGAAAAGGACAGAAATGCGTGGAAGTTGCAGAGCTTCCCTGTCCGTCTTCGGACTAAAGCCTGTGTCTCTGTGCCGGGGATCCTCTGCCCGGTTTCGTTTGATCTATAGGTCTTGGCATCTGAAAGGTGTACGGTCCACAGCAAGACTTCCAGCACTGTAGGAAGGACCTGTCAGAAAATGCATGTCAACTTTGGTGCGGAAAGGTAGAAAATGAGAATACAAAAAAGATCATTCACAAATGAAAAAATTCCAAATTTTAACTTTTACCCAGCAAACTGCAGAGGCATTAAATTCTGATTTTACTAATTCATGATCCTGATAGAGGTTTTTCATAGGGGGAAATCGCATACTCAAATGATGACTCATTGCATCTTGGCCTGCAGTTTTGTTTTAGGGAGCTGTTCTTTTTTTTTTTTTTCATGCAGACAATATGATTAAAAAGCAAATATTTTAACATAACTTAGTGATCTGAGCTATTACTGAAATGTCCACAGTTTCCCTCTTTTTTTTTTTCTCCTAGATTAAAGAAAACTTTAAAAATCTATTTGCTTTGACATATGACACAATATTTAAGAACTGAAATCATCAATTAAATCACACATCAGAAACATTTCCCTTCGGTAAAAAATATAGTGCTAGACGATGTACACTTTGAAATTGTTGTTAATGTTTAAAATGCAATCTGAAGTGCATATGTTATTTAAAAAAAAAAAAAAAACATAAATTACAAATTTTAAAAGTTTATGAAAAAAAACCGTAACAATCATTGCTTAGCAAAAGCATTTGCAGGGAGATGTGTATCTTTGGGGTTTGTGGATATGCATAGTTTTCTAGCATGAAAGCTGAATATATTATTCTTTTTTTTTTTTTTTCCCCTCTTTAAAACTGAGTAGATCTAAAGGCAACAGAGTTCCTTCTGGGTGCCTGTAATAAAGTACCAAACCCGATATGCACATGAAGGTACCGAAAGCCTTTTGGATTGTCACTGAAAATAGAAAAGGTGAACATTGACGAGATTTCAGATATTTTTTTCTGAGGACTGAGGGAAACTGAAGTTAAAAATAAAGCTCTCGTATGGTCAACATGTTGGAGGAAATTCAAAGACTCTCATAAAATAAACATATTTTAAGAAGTGTTTTGAATTTCACTGTGTAATTTCTGGCCAACAGAAATTACAGTTGTATCTTTAGAGGGACGTTATGTCAGATCAATGGTCATTATGCAAAAAAAAATAAACTGAAAACTTGATGCCTTAACCCGTTCAGTTATTAAAATGCAAACACGAAGAGGGTACCTTTTCTTTAGATTCACTACTAGAAAACTTTGCGCCACTGTGTCGCAATTATAAAATACTTTGGTTTGATGTTGCAGGAGATATGTAAATTGTTCCTTGAAAAAACACAAGTACAAAGCACCGCACACTTTGGCAAAGGAATCTCATCAGTAGTTATTAAAAAATACAACAGTTTATGTCCCGAAAAATAAAGGAGATTATCTGAAGCATGTGCATAAGCTAAAATATCCCAGCCCGAAGCATGCTGCGAGTTGTTCCTAGGCTATATATAACTGTAACCTTTGGAGTCTTAAAAGTTGAAGGAGGATATCTGTTCTGCCAGGTAATGGTGATTGTGTGCATCTGTCTGTGCATGCACATACGCCCAAACGTGCGCACGTATGCCCTTGTTTTTCTGCAGCGTTATTAAGAAAAGCCGTCCATACTTCACCATGTTGTTACATGTGTCTGTCTGCTGATTATAAAATGTGTTAAACAGTATTTAAAAAACAAAAAAATGCAGAGCTGCGCTTTGATTTATTCAGCGAACAAAACATATGCTCGCTGTTCTGTTCTATGTAATTCATATGATCAATAAAATTTTCTTTAAAAAGAGCAACTTTGGCATTTAGAAGGATTATGCTGCTGAAGAAAAAAAAGGTTTCACTCTTGCTATATGTAGTCAACCTCAATGCTCTTGCACCGAAATAAGTTTTTGGCTCACTAACGTCTATTCTTGTATATTTATTATTTCTAATCTTCAGGGTCGAAGCTGTGTATTGCGGCTGTTATCCGCTGTGTCCCAAAGCCTTGGTGTACCCAGAGATATTTCCAGGTAGCTGCTTTGCTGCACATTCTTTCTGCTGAAACGTAATAACGTGATTCATGCTAATATATAAAGTTTGAGAATAAACTTCAGCAAAAGCAATTGTTTATTTGGCAAGCCAACATGTTAGTGTTAAGGAAAATTGTATGTGTTTTAATACATTAGAAGAAGTTTATATTTGCCATCTGTTCTTTTAAGATAACACAAAAGCAAGTTTTGAAATAGCATTCTTCATTGTTAGCATACACAACCCGTAATGATAGATTTTTTGTTAAAAGGTCAGTGATGCTGCAATGGTTTGCAGATTTTTTTGATACTCAGGAAAAAAACCCGAGGCCTGAAAATCGCACCAAATTATTTAAACAATTTAATACTTAATAGTATGCAACCGCGGTACAGGATATACACTAATGTGGTACCAGTTCTTTGAAAAATCTCATCACTAAATGTATCACATATGCATTGTGTTACATTAGAATAATGTATTTTAATCACCCAAAGGAGATGTCTAAACAGCACAACTACACAGTCTTATTTAGCATTAAACATCCTTGTGAGCTGAGGTAACCTTATAAAATCATGCTTAAATAATGTAAAACACGAGGCGGCACAGAGCAATATGCATTTTTAATTAGTAAAGTGACTAATATCGAGTGTGTGCTTTGAGGTTTTTGTTTCATTAAAAATGTATCTGTTTTTCCTGCAGCTGAATATCTGTATTCTACACCTGAACAGCTTTTTAAAAGGCTTCAGAATTTCTGCAAGAGACCAGATATTGTAAGGAAACATCTCTATAAGGTAGTTGTTCAGAATAGTTTTACATGATATAATGCCATATTGAAGTACAAAGGAAAAAAAAAACCTTAAAAAAACAACATTTAATTAACATACTAATGTTTAAAGGAAACATGCTAGGGAGGGATATTAGTCGTTACACTAACAAGGATTAATTAAACTAGATGCCAGTTGTATTAACCTAGGTCTTATGAAATACGTGCACTTAATGCATGCTACATGCTTTTTTTTAATTTATTGTTTTCTAAAATGACTGTCCTTTACATTTGGACTCAGGAGGCTTATAAAAATGAACCTGGATTAATGCAACTCATTAGTTTAAAAGGAAAATAAAAGAAAGATCCTACAATTATACTAATGAGGATAAGCCTACCCTCCTATCCTAATTTAATCTTCAGTCCTCAAAAAATGCAGGTGACAGGTATCAGGTGAGATTTCTTTTGGAATTGTTTGAATTATTTTGATAATTATGATTATTTTAACTCTTTGCTTTTTAAGGTATGTTGAACATAAAAAAAAGTTTATCGGAAGCATAATTTACTGGTATTTAACATGTCGTATTCTTTGCAGTTATTTATGTAGAGCAAGTACAGTTTCAGTGGCAGACCCTCCATTCAAGTTTTGATCCAGTGTTCAACGCTAGACCGACTTCCACATTTTTAAGAGGTGTATTTATACTGCTAGGAGTCACACTTTTTTTTTTTTTTTTTTAATTAGGCGATTGTAGATGAAGCACTAAATTTTATATTATTCCAATGAAGAGCTATTATTACACAACGCTGCTTTTAGAAAAATAACTGCTATTTTCTGCATGCTGATAGGTAAACTTACAGGGTTTTCTGACTTTTACATTCCTGGCATGCCGTGGGCAGGTTGGATACACATTACCCCTTCACGACAAAGGTGTTTCAGGCTGTAAAAAACCTAAATTCAGCTGAAAGTCCTTAAAAGCTTGGGAGTGCGTAGAAGTACTCCTCGTGTTGCCCGTACAACACAAATGTGGTCTCCTCAGCGTTCGTGGCTGTCGCCGTCCAGGCACACTGTTAATGAGCGAGTCGAGTAACCTCCTCCTTAATTTGGAGGCTCATGCTGCCAGCAGACCTAACCTCCTCTCTCCACCTTCCTCCCTCTGGGGACCAGAAAGTGTCGGGTCTTGCTGTGTGTCGTCTGCCTCTCTACCCCTTCGCGCACACATGTAGCAGGAGGAGCGAGGGTTTAGCCCACGCCTGACTTTTTTTGTGACCCAAAAATAGACATTTACATAATGATACATCAAAGATGATGTTGTTTCTGCAGGAAACAGTTAAACTTCAAGAAAAAAGGAGAGAACCAAAAATGCAATTTAACACCCAATTTCAAGCTCATTATCTTTCATTGTCTATTAACTTGGCAATGGTTCAGAAGGTAGCTCATAATAGTTTAAAATGCTGACTGAACACTTCCAGTGTTCGGCATTACTTCTTGAGTCAATGGTATCGTATAGTTATACATGGTGGCTTCAAAGGGAAAACAGTCCTTAAACGTTTACCTTGACATTTCCCAATGCTTCAAGTTCAGCTAATACTTGCGTTCACGTGGATCTTCTCTCTACATGTGGATCCCCAGCTCCTAAATAGAGCCCAGGTGCACTAGAAATGGAAAAAACGGTAGAGCAAATACTGATATAAAATAGCACGGGTTTAAAATGTGTGCACGAGCCCCATAAGCAAAATGCTAATTTTCTTTTGTTAAAAAAAAAAATCCCTTGGGATGATTTGCAGGCAGGAGCTGAAGGTGTTTATCCTACCCCTCGTACGTGAGCGCTATTAGCAGTGCAACCCCATTCAGATCTTCTGAGCGTTCGGACTGAGTGTCCGCAACAGGTAGCAGTTGAGCTGAATGGGGGATCGTTTTAAAATGAGTAGAGCAGAGCCTAATCCAGAACCTGTGAGCACCAGAGAGAAGATCCCTGTTGTCTTTAATAGGCTTTGGATCAGCTCAGAGAATACTGTTAGTGTTGTCTTTTTGTACCTACGCCCACGTATGCCAAGTCTTCCTTTCGCAATGAAACTTCCCGCAAAACCTCCTGGAAAAACGCTAACTTAGATATGTGCTGTTAATGTAATTATAGTTGGAACGGTGCTGCTTTTTAGGAAGCTGAAAGGGTACGCACCACTTCTGCTGTATTTTCACTTTTTTTCAGATCAGTACAATACTATATATACTACAGTGGAATAGAAAAGGCACCCCTAGCACAGTGGTGCATACTAACTGGCTATTTTTCTTTCAGAATCCTTCCTGACATGCTCCCTGCCTGAAGTTCATAAAGTAGCTGTGAAGTCTTGAAAGTAAAAATATTTTAAAAGCAAATAGTGCTTTTCTCTACTGGTTGGGGATTCTGCTTCGTAGATTGGGAAGTAATCATCATCAGACGTACCTCGGCTCAACCCTTTTACATATTGTTGGGGTTTTATTGCAAAGGATATCCATTAGACAGCGGTCTAATTAAACAGGCAGTTTGTTCCTTCAGTTGTCCTCGGTGCTTGTGCTGACAAAGTTAGGGGCAAAAGTGAGATAAATGGGAGCGGGGCAGTCAGGTTAGGGAGCCGGACACAGGGAATATCCCTGGGAAAATGCACACACCAAGACATTAAACTGCAATAGCTTAACTCGACAGAGCAGACTCATGCTGGCAGACTTTTTAAAATGTCCATAATGTAAGCACCTATGAAAACCTTTCCAAATGATGGATTACTTACCCTGCGTATTCTCACAGCACCCAAGACTGGCTCATTTGCATTGCGCCATTGCCTTCTACCAGTTATTAACAGAAGATTGAGATGAGTGGAAAGCAAACCTCATTTGTTATCAATTATTTGTTCTGTTCCAGTTTTATGGAATCAAATGCTGCTCTCTGGTTCCGGGTATTTGTGGTTGCCAAAGCAAGAGCCAGAATGAAGCAAGTAACAACAACAGGGCATCGGTTTCTGTCAGAGTACACCAGAAGACCTGTCAGTGTTTGCAAGCTCCCTATCTAGTAGATTTAAAATTTAAAAAAAAAAAAAAAAAATAGGGCAAAGCATTTGTTTCTGCGTTATTTTCTCTAAGTTTACCTTTCAGTTCCCTCACTTCAGTCTCTTAATTTAAAACAGCATGTATAAAGAGTATACAGTGGAAAGGGACAAGAAGAGTTGCCAAAAGCCAGGCATGGAAGGAGCTGACAACTTTAAATAATCTCTCCCAGCCCTCCCAGCTGAATGAGTGCTGGTTGACATGCTGTCAGCTTCAGTTCCTACAGAAAAATCCTACTCTCACTCATGCTTGTTTAACAGAGAAAAGAATTTGGCCCACTTTCTGACATTCATCTTCTCATTTCCATCACACTACAGAAGCTCACCTGCCTATGAAAAGACACATGGCGTGATTTTTTTTCTTTCTTACACCACTGTAGAAGGAAGTCTGCTGAATTCAAAGGGATTAAACTGCTGTAAAATCAAATTAAGATCCCAGTTAGACCGTAGACATCGCAATTGTTTCCAGTCTCAGGATTTGGCTGCATGGGGCAGTTCTAACAAAACTTGCTTTTTTTTTTTTCTTTTTTCCTTCTCTTTTTGCTCTGATTTGAGATAAAGCAGTATCTTTGGAATTTCAGGAAAACATGTAGAAGAGTGTCGTGGTTTAGCCCCGATCAGCAGCTAAGCCCCACACAGCCACTCGCTCACTCCCCCCCGGTGGGATGGGGGAGAGAATCGGAAGAGTAAAAGCGAGAAAACTCACGGGTTGAGATAAAGACAGTTTAATAGGTAAAGCAAAAGCCGTTCACACAAGCAAAGCAAACCAAGGAATTCATTCACCCCTTCCCATGGGCAGGCAGGTGCTCAGCCATCCCCAGGACAGCAGGGCTCCGTCACGCCTAACGGTGACTTGGGAAGGCAAATGCCATCGCTCCGAATGTCCCCCCTTCCTCCTTCTTCCCCCAGCTCTATGTGCTGAGCACGACGCCATACGGTGTGGGGCATCCCTGGGGTCAGTTGGGGTCACTGTCCCGGCCGTGTCCCCTCCCAGCTCCCTGTTCCCCCCCAGCCCCTCGCTGGTGGGGTGGGGTGAGGGGCAGAAAAGGCCTTGGCTCTGTGTAAGCCCTGCTCAGCAGGAACTGAAACATCCCTGGGTTATCAATGCTGTTTCCAGCACAAATCCAAACCATAGCCCCATTCCAGCTACTGTGAAGAAAGTTAACTTTATCCCAGCCAACACCAGCACAAAGGGAAAACCATTCCTGGTCCAGCTTTAATATTTAGGCGCAGCTAGGAAGGCAGCAGGAGCCATTCTCAGCCTAAGGATATGGGGTTCTGGACACGTGAGGATGAGGGGGAGCCTCGTGTCAGATGTCCCATTAGCCACTCAGCCCTGTTGCAAGGAGCAGTAGTCATTCATAGTTCTTGTATAGGCCTTTAAGAGCCTGGCATGACGCCTCTGCCCGTATCCTTGCCCACTCCCCAGCGAAACTCCATGAGAAACTCATTTTTCCATAAGGATGCTAACTGCCACCCTGGATCAGCATGCCATGTGTTTAATACCATGTTTTTGATAGTGCTGAGCATCAGATGTTTGGGAAAGGGCTGAAACAGGTAGAAATAAGGTATTAAAGGTCTCCTCTTTGTCTTTTGGAGTTAGAGATTGGTCCTAACCCTAGACTTGGAGATTTTATCATCTTTCATAATCTTCTTCTAGTATGAAGTATTGTAAGGCTGTACATAATAGTTCTGCCTTTGACATTCAGGCCCTTGGAAACCCCTCTTCTTGTCTTTCCCGTCCTGCTATAGCAAAACGGTTTGTCATATGTTTACAGACGGCGTTAAAAGCATTTCCTCTAGTCGGCTCAGGGTTTCCCCACCTTTCGTTGCATTGAATGTCTTCCTGTTCTGGAGCAGAAGCTCCCCATCCATCTTTTCTATACCTTTCATTCTTTTATGAATGTTTGTCAATCTCTTACAGTATCCCAGTCTTCTCAGTCTCTCATTGTGAGTGTTATTCTGTGTTTATAATTTTATCTCCCAACATTCAAACCATTTTGATGCTTGAGAACTGTGTTTGTGCTGGTGTGATCATTACTATACAGAGTATTCTAGGCCACGCTATCAGTTTACGAGATGCATTGTACTCTGATGATTTTCAACCTGTTCCTTATGGAGCCAAACATACTGTTTACTTTTTAATGGTGAATGTATATTGAGCAGATGTTTGCTTACAGTGTTCTCCAGATCTTTTGTCCTGAGCCGATAAAGTTAATTTAGAGCTCTGTAGGCTGTGCAAACAGTACAAATATTTCCAACAGAGCATGTTTGCAGAGAAAAAAGAAGGCATTGTATTGAATTTGTGCTTCTACCTGGTTAGCATCAGGTGCAGGTCAGAAGGAAGTTGGAAACAAGTGGGAAACTTATATTTGCCTCTTGAGGTGCCTGGTTTCCAGTGAGCATGATTTAAAATGGTTTCAGAGATGGTCTAGATCTGCTTCTCAGAGCCTGTATGGGAAGGTTATAGCAGCCTGGGAACTCTGGAGTGCAGGGTGCTGTGTCCGTGCTCCCATCGCTGTGACAGTGCTTAGGCATGGGATCCTAAGTAAAATGTATACAACATTAAGATTTCTTATGTGAAAGAAAACTTTGGCTACTTATTCAGAACATAGAATCATGGAGTAGTTTAGGAAGGGACCTCTGGAGGTCATCAGGTCAGCCTCTACTCAGAGCAGGGCCAGCTTCGAAGTAGGATCTAACTTCAAAGTTGGATTAAGTTGCTCAGGGCCATATCCAGGTTAGACTGAAGTCTTGACATTTGTCATTCCCATATATATGGCTGATACAGGTGAAATCCAGCTAGCTTAGGAGGTTTGTACAGGTGGGAAGATCTGCTGGACTGTGGGACACAATTTAAGAGTTTTGGGTCAACCTTAGGTCTTCAAGCAGCATGTGGGTCTGGAAGCAGCTGTGGTAGGGTGAGGTCTGCTAGCTAACGTGGATCCTGACTGTGGAAGAAATGAGCTAGCAGGTAGGCTGTTGAAGGTGCCTGCTAGGTCATTCTGGGATCCAGCCATACATATGTAGCCATATATAGAAGTGTGCATATCACAGAATCCCAGAATGGCAGGGGTTGGAAGGGACCTCTGGAGACCATCCCGTCCAACCCCCGTTCTTGAGCAGGCACTCCCAGAGCAGGGGGCACAGCACCGCGTCCAGGTGGGTTTGAATGTCTCCAGGGAAGGAGACTCCACACCTCTCTGGGCAGCCTGTCCCACTGCTCCGGCACCCTCACAGGAAAGAAGTTTTTCTCATGTTTAGGTGGAACTTCCTGTGTGCCAACTTGTGCCCATTGCCCCTTGTCCTGTCGTTGGGCACCACTGAAAAGAGTCCGGCCCCATCCTCTTGCCACCCACTCTTCAGATATTGCATTGATAAGATCCCCCCTCAGTCCTCTCTTCTCCAGGCTGAACAAACCCAGGTCTCTCAGCCTTTCCTCATAAGGGAGATGCTCCACATGTATGTGTCCTGCATCTCAGCTTCTCCCAGGGCTGGCCTTGCTCTTGGCTCTCTGAGGTATGTATGAAGGAGATTTCAGCTCTCTGAAAAGGTTGGTCTATAGCTCATAGCAGTTGGCTGCACTTGTAGAGCAGGAAGAAAGCGTTCATTAAGAAAGTGGTTATGTGTGCATCTTTCAGCATAAACACCAAAACTTTGGACTTTTTATTATACCATTATTAGAAAGCTTCCAGTTTAGTTTTAGAAAGTCAGTGAAAACTGGCAGATGAACCACAGCTGCTGCAAAATGGTAGATGGAGAAATGGGTCAAAGGCAGTGTGAGGGACTTGGAAGGAAAAGTTGCAAAAAGCATGAAAACTTTTTTTTTTTCAGTAAAGTGTATTCAAATTACCTTGAGAAAGAAAGACTGAAACTGTTTTCCTACTCTTGTAGTTGTTCAGTGTGTTTTGAACCATCCTATGGAAGGTACCCAGCAGGGTACCTTGCATAGATTCGCATCCAGCATTTGATGGTTTTTTGTTTAAAGACAGAAAGAATGAAATGAGTTTGGAAGGGCTGATACATGAAACTTCAGAACAGACTGGTTTGTTCAGGGCAATACTGCTGCTCTACTGAGAAGTATTATATAGCTCTGACTCAGGCCTCACAGTGCACCCGACTCGTGTAAACCAGTGCTGTCTTTTGACGGTGGTTTCCAAAGGTGCTTGGAGTTTGAAAGTTGAGCTCCAGAAGTAATTACGACAAGCTGCTTTCCACCTTGATTCTTCCCCAGTACTCACTGACAGAGGGAAGGAGCTGGGTCACAGAGTAAAGCTGACCTGATACACATTAGCTCTGTAAATTACTCTGCTGTCTTGCCTGCCAAATCTCAGGTTTTGTGCTGAATAATAGTCTCTGATTCTTAATTTTGTTAAAGTAATTTTTTAAGAAGTGCATAAAATGTATGCCAAATCGGGGCTGAAACAGCAGGTCTGAATGGATGCACAGTCCTTATTAAATGCTAAAGGTTAACTCTGAAGTCTAATGATGGCAGAGTAGATACTAATTATTTCAGTTCTGCTCTTAGGACACAAGAAACAAAAAAGTTGATTATATCATAAAGAATATTGTATTGCCACTGACATCTTATTATGCTGCCTGTTCTTCATGGGGAGATCTTGCTGTATGTGAAAGCTTTGCTTCTCTTGATGATTTTATCTTTGCATATTTAGGAACTGTTGACTGAATCACTATTCCTTGAAAATTGAATGCCCAGACCTTTGCAGAGTTATCAGCCCCCAGAAAAAGCAGTTGAATTTATTCTGTCCAAGATTACTCTAAATAAGGCCCAGAAGCCAGACGGGTGATGGTCAAGCAGGGGAATTACGCCCTCACTCTTGCCGGCTCTTGGTTCTGCCACATCTGAGGGTGAGAGGGGCAGGTCGGTCCCCGCGGGTGTTCAGTCCTTGGTGTGTCTGCCAAGACCGCCAGTAAAGCAGACGGACATTTGATGGTGCTCATCCAGGAGCAAAGAACCTGGGTCTGCCGACCAGCTTACCTGTCTTAAAAAAAAAATTAATGCTGAATTCACCCCATTTCCAAATAATGCCCCGTAAGCGTTCGCTGACCAACTCCCTTCCACCGCTCCTGAAATCCCGGGTGTTGCAGAGCGTTTCAGCACGGAGCCACGCTCCTTCCCGCACGAGAGACGTCCCTTTCGTGTCCCAGCATCTAACGCGGCTTCGTGCGCTTTTCTCTTCTGCTTCCTCGTAGGGCGAGACGGCTGGGTTTTCTTGGGCAGCGCTCGGCGGTAAATTCAGGTCTCTGCTCGCAGCAGAACCGAGGGAAGATTTGTGACAGATGGGGCTAAGTCACAAACTTGCAGCCTCAGGCAGAATTGTGGAAGTTTCCAGAGTGTGCCCATATTTACCTGATCAGAGAGAAAAGAAAATCTGCAGAGGAAGCCGAGCCTGGCTGCTTGTCATAGCTGACACAGAGCCATCTGCCACAAACCTGTGGCGGCTTCAGATCTCCAATCCCTGCCACCACCCCAGCTCAAATTAAATACAGATTCTTAGAGACGTTATGATGGTTACACATGTCCTCGGCATCACATGCAGGAGACTGTTCAAAAAAAATATGTGGCCTGTTGTATAACCGCACTCATGTATCCCATATGTGGTGCCACATTGAATTTCCGGTTGAATCTGTTTTTATCCTTTGTACTGGATGACATGGTGCCTGAATTCTTTCTTTTCTCCGACACGATGGCAGCCAAGCTGCAGCTTCAAACGCTCACACTTGGCTGAGTTTCTACCTAGGTTGCCAGGTTATCATTGGAGCCTTATTGTGTCCTCAAAGGGCCACAGGGCCTGAAAGGAGGATCCGCACGCTGCCGGACTAATTGGGCAGCCATCTCCGGATTGTTTGGAGGCAAAGGGCTGCTTTAGCACTCTTCTTTTTTTTTTTTTTTTTTTTTTTGCAAATTAATGACTCTCTGGCACAGGGATTTTTTAAGTGAAGGTATTAATAAGGGGTCTGGCAGGTAATCCCATGATTCGCGGAGTTACATTTGCATTTAATTAATCTTAAAGAAAGCCGAAAGATGAACAGCTGTAATTCAAACTAGCATGGGAAATATGCTACATGGTGCCATCTATCCGATAAAATGAAAGCCGAGACACTTGTTTTATTTCTCTCAAGGATGGAGAACAAACAGATAACAGTCAAAATACTTCCAATAAAAACCAGTAGTTTAAATGTAACGGCAGTTCATCAAGAACCTTTGCATCCAGTTACAAACACAGTCTTTTAAAGATAAATCACTTATCATTCCAGCAGTCAAGCTGCTATATTTGTTGATGTAAAATGTTTTGAAGATGTAGATTGTACAATAAATTTTTAATAAAGTGCCCACTGCAATTTTTAATTAGCATATCTCATTCATGTATAAGTGTGTACATCTATCTGTATGTTTATCACTATGCATATCCTTGTGTCAGAGTCAATGAATGCAATTGTGTCTTTATCTGATGAAGTAGAATCTGTTTTGCAAGTGATAATAAAACGTTATGACAATTCCAAGATTTTCAACTCCGCTCTGGGAAGAAGCAGGAAGAGGACTCTCGGTAGGGCGTTACGATGTGAAGCCTGGTAAGACCTCTCTGTGCGGACAGCTATGGTTTCAGCTTCCTTTGTGTCAGGCAGGGTAGCTCCTCTCCCCGTCCCGGCAGGCTGTCACCCGCCAGCAGACGTCAGCAGCTTTCCTTTGCCCGAGCACCGTCCACAGCAGGTGAAAGGCGCGTGCTGGTCCCCCTCCGCACACGTGCCTTCGTGCCTTCTGACACCATCAAGATGCTGAACTGTCCTTTTTCAGTGCGAGAGAGCGCATGCGGTGCCTCTCTTTAAAATTACTCCATTAAGAAAGCAAGAAACGTAAGGGAGGTCCGATGGTAAGTGTTCGGGTATTTTCCTAGCACTGCAGAGTTGTAATTTTGCAGTAATCATGTCTTGTATGCTGGGTCCTCCTCATTTCTGCTCAACCAAAGCCCAGCTTGGGTCTAGGCGTTCAGCGTGCTTGAGTAGAAGTGGTCTTCTCAAGACAGCGTGCAGTAGTCATACTTGGTAGAGCCAAGTCAGAGGACTACCTTGCACTTCTTATCGGAGCATATAATAAATGTTCACTAACGTTATCACACCTTGCACTGACAAGAGCAAGGTTTTTTTGTCTTCACTGATGGGGAAACTGAGGCATGTCACAATTAAAGCGAATCGGTTCAAGTTTCACAGTAAGTCATTCTCCAAACCAGTATCGGGGAGAGAGGAGATGCTCTGACGTTGCGGTAGGGCTTGTGAACAGGCTCGACACACCAAAGCTCTGTGGTTTCGAGTGGAAGACTGCCGCTGTCCTCGTCGCGCACCGTGATCAGGCCCACGACCGACGGCGGTCTCGCCCAGCTCCTTGGCGAGGTGGTGCTCTGCCTTGGTTTACTTAGTGATACTTAAACCGTACCCAGCTCAGTCTGGTAAGCGAGGCTTCATCTACATGGAAGCTTTTCCCTCTGAGTTACGAACCCGTGCAAATAACATTTTATAATAGAAGCACTGGGAGAACTTTAATTGCAGGGTGATAAATAGCAGTTATCTTCTGATATTTCTTTACATTCTTAGCGAAGATACACAGCTGCTGTAGAGCAAGGATGAAAATGTCCTTACCGCATCTCCTGGGACCTTCAGGTTGGCCTCGTGTCGGGGACCACCCTGGCCTGTTTCGAGGTCCTCAGTCAAGAGGGTGAGGTAGGACTTGCAGGTGGTCGGAGGCGATGTTTCCCCCCGAGGCAGTCTTCCCCCCACCAGCCCACTGTAGACTGAAACAACCTGAGGAGTTTTGCCTCGCAGTTTCTGAAGATCAAACGAGGCAGCCGCTCCGCGCTGCTTCATTTAAAGCCTTCACTTCAAAAGGTCAGAGAGACAAATTGGGATCTCGGTCCCGTTGTTCCTGCACACATGAGTAAGCGCTGAATGCAGAGACCTAATCTTATGAGTAAAATGACAGAATTAGCCCTTGACTTACTTTCATATTTATTGATGTTTCACCTGCATTGACACAGCAACTGCAAGCGCCTCGGTACAAGTTTCGGTGCGGAGTTGAAGCCGGATGGGTTTTCCCGACTCCTGCCAGTCTCACCAGGCAGCGCTCCGACCAGACAGCTCCTTGCCTCCTGCGTCAATAACAGGCCAGGCACCTAATCCTACAATCCTTTTGTCTTAGTATTTGAGATCACAGGAAACACAGGTTTATTCCACATGAGAATTGTCTTTTCCCGTATAATAGAAAAGAAAATCCTAAAATAACTAGGGAATTCTGTAGCAAACCGTTTCCAGCATTCCTAGCCCCGCTCTGGTCGTGCTGCAGGCACCGCGAGGAGCCGTGGTACAGACTGGCTTCCATCCGTGTTTGCAGCATCGAGACCTCTGACTTAGCTCAAAGCTGTTCTGAATTAGGAGGCTAGATTTTTCTAATTGCATTTTTAAAGACCGAGCCAGCAGTTCATTAGAAATCGTGGAGCAAATTCTGCTTCTCTATTACACCAATATAAATCTTGAATGAATTTCTATCAGGATAACTGGGAGGGTAGAATGTACCTCCCATATTGTTCCTCAGATTATTAAAAGTTAAAGGGCCTTGAAAATTAAATTCACCTTTCCCCGTTCAAGCTGTTTACTCCTTGGTTTTTATTCCAGTAAGGACAGTTGAAATGAATTAGTCAGTCTCATTTCTGCTCATAGTCACTTTTAAGTTTGGTTCTCATGTACTAGCCCAAGACTAGTTTGTGTGGAAAGGACCGGAGGGCATTTTCTTTCAAACAAATTGTTTTCATGGGAATAATTTCCTAGAATTATATTAAAACCCTTCCATGAATCCTTGATTTTGCAAAAAAATATTTTCCTTCTTATATACCCTTGATTTTGGGGGACTCTGCGATTCTTTATTTGCAGATATAAATGAGCACCTTAATGAAAGTCCTTCAGAATTTTACCCTCTAATAGGCTAACCTTATTTAACTGAAATACTTTTTAAATGATTCAGTCTGGTAAGCGAGCCTTCGTCTTGAAGGAAAATTTTGCCTCTGAGTTATGAACCCTTGCAAATAAGGTTTTATAATAGAAACACTGTCAGAACTTTAATTATAGGGTAATAAATAGCAACGCCGCATTATCTGCTGATATTTCTTTACATTCTTAGCGAATATACGCAGCTGTTGCTGGAAACTGATAATCAAGTGCTGTATAACTGTGGTGCAACTTATCACCCACCCTCCGTGGAAGCAGGAGCAGGAGCAGAGCCCGTCGTGGGGGCGATGCGCCGGGATGCGGCGGCGGCTGCGGGGGGAGGCCGGGCCCGGCGCGGGGGGGTCCCCACCCCGGGGGGGGGGGACACACACACCATCCCACCCGAATATCCCACCCGGGGGAAAAGGCTTTTCCCATCCCGGCGAGGCCGAAAGGATGGAGGTGGGGGCAGAGAAGGGAGCCAGGGTTAAACGAGGCCGATGGTACTTAAAGCAAAAAAAAAAAAAAAAAAAAAAAAAATTAATAATAATAATAATAATAATAATAATAATAATAATAATAATAATAATGCTAAAGGCGAGGAGGGCGCAGCGGGCGCTCCGGAGCCGGGGGCGATCGGTGCGGGGGCTCCGCGCCCCTCCGCGCAGCACCGCGGGCGGGAGCGGAGCCCGGCGTCCCCCGCAGCCCCTCCGCCTCCCTCCGCGGGGGCGGCAGCTTGCCCCCCGCCCCCCGCCGCCGTCTTATTGGTACTAAAAATACAAGGTTAATTTGAAGATCAGATTCTTTTATAAGATTTATATATAGAGCCGGCGAAGAGAAAGACGCACACGCACACGCACCCCCGCGGTGGCCTTTCCGCGGGTGCGGAGCGGCCGCCCGGGGTGGGCAGCCTTTCCCCCAGCCCTGCGCGCCTCCGGCTGCCCCCGGCTCGTCTCTTCTATGGTTTGGGTGTCCGCTCCAAAAACAAAAACAGAAACCAAACCAAACCAAACCAAAACAAGAAAAACAAAAAAAAGAAAAGAAAAGAAAAGAAAAAAAAAAAGAAAAGAAAAAGAAAACCCCAAAGCAAGCAAAAAATACCCCCAAACCCCGAAAGAAAACAGCAAAGGAGTGCTGCGCAGAGGAGGAATGGGAGGGGTGCATGCTAGGGGCTTAACCCTTAGAGCTTTGAAGGCAAAACAAGGAAATACATTGGAAAGGCATGTCTGTAAACAATGATAATTAGCCTTTTCAAAAATCATAACACTGATTAAAATCTCTGATTCATTATTTATTCATCACAGAACCTCTTTGCAGACCTGGGAATAGTGATTAAAACCTAAGTGCTTCTCAATTTTGCACGTCTAGAGAGGCGCCTGCCTAAAAAGGGGTTAAAATGGAAAGGAAAGAGGAAACCAAGCAAACAGAATTCTTCTTTTAAGAACCAATACTTTCTTCTTCCCTTCCTGGCAGGAATACTCCTATTCTCCCAAATTTTGGTATTATGAAAATGTTTCTCATACTAAGTACAAGTGTTAGACTGAATCCAGTTGGTACTAAAATTGCAAACACACTTTCACTCCTAGAAAAGCCAACAGAAAGGAACTTCTTTTAACTCCATCCTCGCAGGTTACATAGTAAATGAAGAACTGATGGTCAACTGGCCAATTATGGTATAAATATCCGTTGTTTACAGTGAGGTGTTAAATGAGCCTTTTGAGCACAAAGGATCAGACTGTCTAAGCTACAATTTGTGCTTCATCCCATTATGTCTCCCCTAAAAAGGCCCGTGCAGTTGTAGGTAATGTGCGCGCAGAACATATTTCTTTCTGTTGATTTTAGTTTGCTTTAATTCAATACACACTCTTGTTTACTTTTTAAAATTTAAATAAATGTCAGCATTGTATAATTTCTATGTTAACAAAGCAGTGAGCAAAATCCCTTGTATGTTTATAAAATATTATTGTTTAATTCACATAGTTTAGGAATTCCAAATGTTGAGAATAGGAAGGAGGCCAAATACCATCTGTTTATAACTATGATGCATCATCATATGTGTACTTTAAAAAAGAAGAAGAAGAAAAAAAGCTTGGTCAATCATGCCACTGTTCTATCTCTTAGGAATATGGTGAGGATTTAAAATCGTTCTGTGCAATTTGCAGGAAATTTTAGCGCGGTTTAATTCTGAGCAGGGATGTTACAGGAGTTGCTCATGTCTGTGCTCCTGCCGGAAGAACTGCATGAAATACTCGTGTGCCCCAACTACTGCAAGCACGAATTCAATCACTTTCTCCCAGCCTCAATATTCCCCCTTCTAGAGACCAAGAAACCCAAACTGGAAGAATTCTTAAAACTCCTCACAGGTTTTGGGGGGTGTGTGCATTTGGACGTTCATTTTCAAGTGATTCATACCTTCATGTTCCTGGATCTTTAAGGACAGGGAAAAAAGCATGCTGATTTTGTAGCCTGTCTTGCAAAACGCAGGCTATAGGCTATCATTCAGCTGATTCTGCAAACATTTTAAAAAAAAAAAAAAAACCCTCTCTGTCAAATGTTAGTAGTTTCAGGTCCAAGTTAAAATAGGTCCTCGTTAAAAATAATACATTCCATACTATTGAGTTGTACGTAATGTGCATTTTAAAGAGAAGGTAGTCTGCAGGCTTAAAAACAAAGAGAGTGTCTCGAAGTTAAGTAGATAAGAAGATTTTTTTTTCCAAACCCAAGTTAATTAGCTAGTACGTCAAGTCTCATAGATGTCTTCCTACCTTTCAAGGGCTGAAGAATCCCCAGTAAATGTACTTAAACTTCCTAGTGAGGGCCAGTGAGATGAATGCAGAGATTAGGGCGAGTATTACCGTGCCTTCTCAGTGCATCCCAGCTGCAGTTCATCCTACTATTGATAATGATGCTTGGAGTTACTGAGGTGGTTTCTGAGACTCACATATGGGGTCCTTTCCCCAAGGATGAGGAATAATAGCGGCTCTCAGGTGGTACGGGGAGGGTAAGAACAGATTTGCAGTTATCTTTGCTTGGTGTGTGGTGACTTTTTGGTTGCGCCAATCTAAAAAACAGAGAGGTACGCTCAGGACAAGGGCTGTAATTCTCTGATATAGTGGGAGTTTTTTGTTTTGTGTTACAAACGGGAAAACAAAAAAAAAAAGCACAGGTGAAGGGAAAAATGTCTGGGCTTGCTGGAACCCAGCCCTGGCAGAATGCTAGTGCAGTATGAAACGTTTTGTGGCCAAACTCTCAGCAATTTCTGTAATACCACAATTTAACATACTATACGCTGTGCTGAAATGCCTGGGACTTTGTTTTTGAACTTCTTCCTTTCTACTGTTACATTTAACTTGCAGCATCTTGAATTACTTAGCTACACCCAGATAGAAAGTTACAGCTTCTTTAGCTCTATGTACTGCACCGAGCTGTTACTGCTAAAAACTGTCCATCAGAGTGGGAAAGCCCTTTCCAGTCCTTTCCTATATGTTTTCCATCATAAGTCAATCTCTGCCTATCTCAGGTGCCATTCTGAGACAGTTTACTATCTTGAAAGATTTTTCTTCTTTTCATTAAAAAAAGGAAATGCCTTACACACCTTTCTTAAGTAACCTTCCTTTGTGGAGCTGGTTCCATCAACAGAGATAGTTTGCCGCCATGTGATGTGTTTAATCTGCTCACGCTGACGCTACAGGAGTGAAAAGCAGGACAAAAGACACCTTCTGTCACTGCAGTTTGCAAAAAATTCGTAAATGTGAAATGTATACATTCCCAACTTGAAGAAAAATGGTGTTCTGTGCCAGCTTCAGATAGTCAGGCATGCATTCCTGCATATTACTTCGTATTTTCCATGGCTATGTGATCCTTGGTCTCCCAAGCTCAGATAGCAATCAAGGGGCCAGATTGTCCAATTATGGTGTGCATACCTGTCCACGAGGAATTATATGGAACCCTCATACTCATTTATCACTTAATTTTTACACGCTGCAGTAGTTTTATGAGATACACTGATAGAAGCAGTTTCGAAGGTTGCTAAATACCATGTTCATTGCATGCTTGGTTTCATGCAGTGCCTGGGTGCTGGAGAGTCGGTGCAGAGAGATGGGTATTTTGAATCTCGCCCAAGAACAGGTATAAATTCTATATAAAGAACTGTGGTTGAGGTTATGCCTCCCCAGTACAGTGGGCATACCTGCTCTACCCCTCAGACATCAAGGTGGGCAGTCACCGGTACCTGAATTGGGGCCAACAGTTTTCCATCCAGCAACTGCATGCCTTGCGCTCGTGTCTGAGGGTGGCTGCGTTTGCTGCTGTCAGAACAGTAAACAAAATGCACACCAGGCGTAAGGCGTGCGGTGATTCACGGGGAAAACATATTCCTCGGTGCATCCCACTAGCTTCTAATGCGCTTTTGGGGTCTGAACACCTTGTGTTGCCTCTAGCAGTGGTAGCTGAGGGCATTCATCATCTCACAAGCTCCTGGGCATTAACATTTAACCATCCTGTAATTTGGTTTTTAAGTGAAAGCAGGGAGATTAATAAACTTAATCTAGCATTCACACAGATTTGAGGACAGCTGACCTCTGCCCTCTAGAGACCCAGGCTCATTTAAGAATCTGCATCTGAGAGAGCCCCTACAGTTGTAATGTCGCAGCAAGTCCTGTCCCCCATGGGCTGCAGCGTATCACCCTCTATGTCTGCAGCAGGAACAGTGGTGACAAGGAATTTGTTTCTTTTATTTATGTCTCCGCTAGCAAACACAGCTCCCTCCTGCAAGATAGCAGGCTAGAGCGGCTCTCCTGGGGGGAACCACAGCAAAAGTAACATCTTAGTCAAAAAATATTCAATCTTGCAATTTGTTTGTATTTAGGAAAGAAAAAAACATCCAACCCCAAAAAAAAAAAAAAAAAAAAAAAGGAAGCTGGAATGTAACACCTCTGTTTTGGGGCACAGGTTTGCAAGTTTTGGTATTATCCTACAAAAATCCCCAAATCAGCAAAGCCTTTCATGTTGAAGCGTTTAGCCAACGGAAATGCTGCCTCAAACTGCAAAGCATTACCTATGGATTTATTTGCACATTTCACGTCGTACAATTCTTTGGAAAAATTTGGAAAGGAGTATTTTGTCAATGCTATTAATAGATATGTTTAATGCAGAAGTGTGCAATGTGACGAACAGCCTTGGCAGGAACCATATCCAGCCTGATTGTATTGTAATACTGTTTGATGCAGCAGAATGTTTGATCAGTTACAAGTGATGAGTATCATATCACATCAAACAATTTAATACAGTCTCATTGTATGGAATTATGGCTGCTGTCAATCAGCACATGGCCTATTCCTTACAGATCTGTCTTTGGGAGCTGGAATACAATGGTAGCTACATATGCATTAATAAATAAAGTGCTGCTGAAATTCCATACAGACCTGTTGAGATTTTTGTTTCTCTTTCATGGCCTTTTTTTTTTTTCTTTTTTCCCCCTGTTTTCTTTTTCAGTGCTGCATGGAGATGAATTCTCCTGGTCGATAGGACTGCCAAGGGTGGGGCCGGCGTGCTTTGAAGGGTGCTTGGAAAACATCTAGCAAAGATATATGAGAGTTGTGAATTTTGTTTTTTGTGAATAGCAGCCGGAGTATAAATCCACTGAACTTGTTTTCTGCTGAAGCTTCACAGAGTCTCTTTTCTTGGCTTCCTCAGGGGGAGGAGAGGCTACCTATTAAAAATGCATATGTTTTGTCTTACTGCTTGGCGCACCTCACTTGATAACCCCCTACTTTGATTTGGGGATGGCACTCTTTGAACTTAAAGTCTCTTCCTTAGGACTGATATATTCAAGGTGCTGGAGGGGAAGCCTATGTCAGATGAAAGATACGTATGTAAATAACAGTATAGAGGTGGGGTTTAAGACATTACCCATTTTACTATCAGTTTCAGACATATGCTGCTCTGATGCTGGCTTGCCCTGCAAAAGCTTGAAGTCCCTAACACAGCATATGATTTTTAATGAAGTCATACTCTGCTGCCTACAAATATGGGGTCATGCTACACTTGTACGGGAGCAGTGATTTCAGTAATGTTGCTTATTGTGGTCAAAGAGGGCAGAAGATTGCCTTTTTGCATTGTGTGGCTCTGGGGTTTTGGAGCCTGCACAGACAAATTGATTACACTGCAGTAGGCCACACATTCAGAGAATAGAAGTGTCATGCTGAAAAGCCAAATTTCAGCAGCTGATTAATCAATGTAATGACTGTAAGTTTTTCCACCTTTTGCTACGGTCTCAGCCTGCAAATCTAAATAGCAGCAGTACTTGAAAGGGAAACCTCAGAAGACATTTTTGTAGATACTAAAGGAAGTGGTTGTTGACTTAATAAATGACACATTTCCCTCTACATAACAAATTATCCTAGGGGTTAAAATGGAGCATGGTTAGAGATAGGGACAGAATAAGGATATCTGCATTTAAGAAATATTTCTAGTTGACTTTGAGGTGGTGACTGAGTTTGAGCTCACCTCTAGTTTGGAGGGGTTTCTATCACATGGGTTTCCCAGGTTTCTGAAGACTGCGTTGACCGATCACAACGAAGGACGCAGAGCAATCAGGGCCGTGGAGCTAGTCTGGAGGAAGCTTAGCATTTATGTAACTTGAAGAACCTGAACTCGGAGGCATCCTTATAAAGCAAATAAATAGAGACCTGGCTTGCTCCTGTAATATCATCCACCTGATAATTCCTGAGCACTGCTCAGCCAGGTATTTCCTCTGCCTTGTAATCCAAGCAAGATAGACAAGACCCCATATGCTCCTTTTTCCATATAGGAATAGGTTGTCCTGTTACCCATGTAATTCCGGAATCTTGTTATTTTTATGGACTAGAAAATGGCCATAATTATACCCTGCTCTTGCAAATGAATCTGATTAGTTCAGAGCCAAAGAGCTCGATGGTGTCTGATAGTCTGGGTTTTTTATGGTGCAAGGTAGCAAGTATAAAATAATATTTGTAAGTGTTCTTATAGCAAAATTATTTTTCTTCAGACCTGGCTCATTATATAGCCATTAATGATACTCCAGAATTGCACAGCACCTGAAGTGGAGCGTGTCCTACCCCGGTTTATTGCATGTCTGGCATTAATTGGCAGTGGCTCCGTCTGAGACCATGATCCAGCCAAATCCTGTAGGCCACGCAGGTCTGGACGGTATTTAGAACAGAAAACTCATCCAAGCGAGAGTAGCATTGGTTTGCCACTAATCCACAGGAGAGCAGTACCTCCACAAGGTTATTTGTAGATTATAAGGCCAAGAAAGGACTATTTGGATCATCTGGTGTCACGTGTATAATACAAGCCATATGACTTCCCCCAATTAATTCCCGTTTGAACCAGAAAACCTCATCCTCTACCAGTCTAAAAGTTGCCAGCAATGCAGAAGCCACCACAACCTTTGATATTATTAGATATGGTGGTTTTGGAGATATTTTCTCTCAAACAAGGAGCCAAAAGTGATGTTTATCTCCTGTGATTATTAGATACTTGTTGCTAGGGCAAGGATGTCAGTCATGGCACTGAGGCCGAGGTCCCCTAAATATCAACACCTTTTGCCTGGCTTTCCCTCATGGTCCCTTCTCGATTTGGCATTCTTAATTTTGCCCATTTTCTGGGGTTGCAAAGGGCAGTTCTTCAGCAGATACCACAGTGATTTTGTGGACATAGTAATGGGTCATTGACCAATAGTGGTCCTTGAACTTGTTTGGTGGGATCCACCCAGGGTAACCAGAAATGGCATTGCTAAAATTATAACCATAGCTATAACTATAGTTAAAAGGCTTTGAATTGCTGTGCATTTTAGGAGGCTAAAGAAAAAGATAAAATTGATGGCATTGGTGTAGGTTGTGAAACTATTGCTGCTTACTGAGATGAAAGGCACCATATATGAGATGCATTGCTGATTTCTTATCTTCAGAAAAATTGTTCTCAAAGAGTACAGGGACAGAGTCTGATTTGTGCCTGCTGTAGGGGCAGCATTTCAGGGGTTGGTAGCATGAAGTGGGGTTTAGAGAATAAGAGTGGATGCCAGTCACCCACTATACATGAACGTAATGAGCTCAGGGCTAGCACTGTTGAACTAAAGTGTCAGGTTTTAATTATAAGGAGAAAAGTTTAAAAAAAATCCTGTAGAACATTAACACTGATTTTTGCAGGCATTCACCCTCATTTGTACAACACATACATCTCCCTCTTCTAGCTGCACAGCCTATGAAATCTGTGAGAGGAATATAATTTCTTAAAGAGTAAAATATACTTTCTAGCTAATGAGATATCCACATCTCCCCCAGCACAATAATAACGAAAAGCCTCACAAGAGCAGTAAAATTCAGTCCTCACCCTGCCTTTCCTTTCTTGGGGGGTGGAGGGAGCAAAATTATTAGTGACTTTTCATCGTGGGGAGAGTGAGCTATATATAGGGTGGCAGGACATCGCTCTCCTCCCTCGCAAGGGTGCCAGAGCATCCTGCGCCCAAGTGACCCGACCCCATTGTGAAGTGAGGGACCCCCGCTCGTGGTCCCCCCAGCCCAAGCACTGTGCTATAGTGACACATCCATGCACGTAGGATGCACACGAAACAGCTTGCTTCGTGCAAACTGTGCACACACCCCCGGTGCGTGTGCCAGTGAAGTCCAACACGAGATCTCCAAGCACATCACCGAGAGGATGATCTTAAAGGTCTTTTCCAACCTAAATGTGCCGACGTAATTCTATGTCTCTCCCTTCCTACCCCCCCACCTTTGGTGCAGGACCCCCAACAAGTTAAAAGTATAAGAGCTGCTCAGAAGGAGGTCAGCTAATAAATGATATCTAAATCCTAGTCCCAGATTTTCTGTTTTAAACATGCTGCACAGCTAACACTGTGACACTTTGGCAATATGATGGAGAAAAAAACCCTGTGCCAGCTGACTGATGAGCACCCATCTTTTTTAATTAATTGGGTTGAAAAATGTCTTGTGTCGGTTTGAATGTAGGGGCTCTTTCAGCTGCATTTTTCTGGATACATATATAGATATATCTAACTGCAGATTTGAAAGCCCAGCATGATGCCTCATAAATGATAAAAATATGTATGTACTAGAATTATACACACACACACACGCACATATTGGATAAATTGATACTTAAACATATACGTGTGTATATAATGTTCTGTTCTCTGTTCTGAGAGATATTTATAAATAGATTTTATGTATAACTATTTCTATTATTCACAGCTCTATGTGCTTGCGTATTGTAAAATCTGTTTGTTTGTTTGTTTTTTTCCTGGTATGCTTTTTAGTTTTTAGTGGAGTAATATATCTGATTTCTCTTTAAATTAAATGAATTTATTTGTCTGCCTTCCCTTAATGGAATCAGTTTTGATATACTCTTTGTTCATGCTGTTACAGGCTTCAGTCTAAGGGCGCTTTGTATTAACTTTTTTAAGTTACATTACAAAGAGGTTTTAAGATTTCCCAACAGGCTTTTATTTAACCAGGGCTTTTGATCTCAAACCTGCTGGGGCCTAGTGAAATCCTTACCAATTCTCCAGTAACTCCTCACTATTGGAATTTGAAAAGACCCACCTGAAGGATTTAACTCGCTGTATGGCTTCAGCCATCCTTTAGATGCTTCTATTCATGCAGACAGCGAGGGGGTCGAGGGCACCCTTTGTGATCCTCCAAGTAGCCTAAGGTGCCCTTTGCATAAGTTGTACTCCTGAGGAAATAAAAATCAGGAGGACACAAACCTATATACCTTATTTCCTGCTATCTTTACTTAAAGGAGGAGCACAGGGGGTCTGCTTAACATCCTTTGCTACCTAAATACCTTTTGGACATGGGAACTCAATAAAGGAACTTTCATTGCATCCATTACCCTACTGCAGTGCATAGCAAATTAGATTTAAAAGGGTACTTTTTCCCTTACAGCTATTTCTATCATTTTCTTTAAAATTTCAATTTAGTGTCTAGTGACAGAATATTCTGTAATGTACATTAGAACTATATAACACCAATTATGCTAACTGTGAACATTATTTCAAAAGAATTAGTTATATTAAGTTATAGACAAACCATTGGGAAAAAAAGGTCAGGTTAGAAAAAAAAAAAAAAGGAGCTGTGTGATAATGTTTTAAAGGAGCAACATGAAGTGAATGCTCTTTTCATTTTTTAATCCTTTCATTTTGCATAACCCACACTGCAATTTCACTACTCGCTTGGTCTTCCTTATTTAGGCAGGGGGATGTCATGTCACCGTGTTAGTTTACAGCTACAAAGCGTGGTGTAAAATCTACAGCTGAGTCTTGTGGTTGTGGAGAAACATCATTTCCTCTGTTTTTGGGAAATGGGATAGTGCAAATTCATGAAAAGTCTCTTGGCAGACACTGATGACCAGTACATAGGAAAAAAAAAGGAAAAATGCTGGCAGACCAAGCTTGAAAGAATATAATAACTAAGCACATTCTTGTCACAGCTTTGGTTGCCTATTTTCTTTCTCATGACTGTAACACACATGATATGTCTATTACTTGCATTTTGTGTTAGTTTTCTCAGATTTTTTTTTTTAATTTCAGTCCGATGTTAAAATAAAACCACTCCAAAGAATGCAACAGAATCTCAATCGACTTTCTTTTTCTTGACTCTTATTTCCATTTGTTTATTTGTTTTTGGTTTGTGGGTTGGAGGTTTCAAGACATTAGGTGTTTGGGCTACTTCTTTGTGTGTGTTTGATCTGGATTTATATTACAGTGGAGATGTTTTTGTGTAGATGAGTAAAATAAAAATTCTCGATTTTAATCTTTTTTTTTTCTTCCTTGGAACTGGTTTAAGATTTTTGTTGGAACCATACAAGGTTTGGTTATTTCAATTTGTAGGGATTCCTGGCAAATCATTTGTGTTTGTTTGATGTCCTGTGGGATCAAACTGCCATGAATTTTGAATGATCTAGAAACTGTGTAGTTTACTTCAGCTAAAACCGCCTTCCACTTGAAAACATAAATCAGCTCAGTTGAAATCTAGTCAAGGTACTTTTTATTTTTTTTTAACACTTGGGATTTGCCCCAGCTCCAGCAAGAGCGAGAGCATCTCCATGCCGGCCTGATGCATTCAGAAGAGCTGCTATCGCCCCTGGGCTGCTCCCGCAGGATGTCTTTGCCACTAGCCAAGGGCTGAACAGCTGAGCAGAGGACAGTCATGACGGTCCATCGTGTATCAGCAAATGATGGGTCCTTGAGCAGACCCTGCAACATGCCCCCGCTGGGACTGCGGCTTGTAACAGGCTCATTCGGGGTGAGTTTTGCTTTTTTGGGGCCTTCTTACACCAGTCTAAAATTCAATAACTTCACAAACCCCATAGGACTCCAAGTCGAGACTCTTTTAACTTGCAAACACAGCTCCAAGTGGAGTCACAGTAGGAGCTTTCACTTTTTCTCTAGCAGTGAAGTAAAATTAAAAGCAGATGCGCAGGCTGGCATTGTCTCTGGGGGACGGATGATATTATTTCACCAGCTTGACATCTGTCGAGGCTAGATTTAAACCCAACATGTTCTTGACTAGTCCTGTTGTCTAGATCCTGTATAAAGGGGCTTGCCCCATCAAGTGTATTTGTGGATTCAAGCTTACCTACAAACGTGGAAGCCGCTGAGATGGGGCTTCAAATTGGACTTTTCTAAGTTAAGAAGATGCAAACGGTGATCGATACGTTTATGTATTTGTGGACTGGATGTGAGACTTTAATAGGAATCCATCTTTACAAGACAGCGGAAAAGAAAGATAAATCGGGAGGGGAAGAAGGAGCCTTTGATAGGCAAGGCCTGACAATATGCTCGAATGCATGTCCATGTGCACCCACGGGAAAATGCCCCAATCCAAGACCTTTATTCTTAATAAAATTCCTCAGAAATCTTCTAGGCAATGTCATCTTTGCCCACCTCAAAGAGGGGAGGCTGTGCTTCTCAGGCACATCTTTTCCGCCAGGCTGTACTCATCGCTCTGTGTCTTGGAGGGTTATCGAAAGCCCTAATTACCATGTGGATGGCAATGGCTGCCTTTGTTGAGGGACCAGCACCGGATGCTGCCCGGATGCCTGCATAGCCAGCAAGGAACCAGAGCATCCCAAGTTTTATTCTACCGACTCCCCCTGTGACCTTTGGTAAGTAACTTAACCTGTTGTCCTCAGGATCCCCAGTAAAATGGGAGACCTTAATACTTATCTGGTGGGATAACAGTGCTTAATACTTACCTAATTGGATGACAATACTTACCTACATACCTCACAGGGGTGTTGTGAGGATTAATTAGCTAATGTTTGTAAAGTGCTTTGGCGATGGAAAGCGGTATATAGTAGTGCTAAGCACTGTTACTGCGTGCCAGCACCAAGACCTTAAAATGGCTAAGGATGGAATAAGAGTTTTTATATGTTTTAAAATAAGCCAATTGTTCAAGACATCCGGATGCTGGAATTATTTTTAGACAGAGATTTCTAAGAAAGTTGGGAAACAGAGGGGTATAATTTTATGACCTGAAACCTTCTTTTGTTTCTTTTAGTTGACTGACTAAACTTAATCTTAGTTAGGTGTCGTTTGATGAATTGTAAAAACTGCTTGTTGGAGTTTTAAGATATATCAGTGTTTACTCTTGCTGATCAAACAATATTTCTTGAAATAAATATCGATGTTACAATTTGGACAAACAAATATATTAAATAAGCCAGAGGAAGTATTTATTTCTGTGTTCTTTCTTTCTGTATTTCTTTCTGTAAGCAGCTTTTTTTATCGGAGTAATTCTGCTCTTGTTCCCATTAGGGTAACTGAAAGGTAACACCGCTGCAGTAAATGGAATTACACCAGATACAAAAGCATTATGTGAGAGCAAAATTATATTTATATGTGGTCTGAAATGCAACTTGACACTTGGATTTAAAGAAAAATCAAACCAACTGTTCCTAGAAATATATATAAATGCAACTTTAACAAAAACTGTCAAGCTCTTTGTTGAATACTGTTTGTTTCATGGCAACTCCTAAACAGATTTTGCAAAAGGAAGGTCTGGTATAGCATAGACCATATTTTCCCTTTCATGGGAGGAAACTTTGTAAGATTTTTGCCTTTAAATATTTTATTTGGTTCCTAATGTGGGCTTTTGGTCCAAGAAAGCAACTTTATAGTTATCAAAGCTCCCATTTGTATTTTTTTTTGCAAGATCATTTCTTCAGATCTTTTACTCTCCAACGTTAGAGAGAATTCCCACAAATTCCTGAAATCTGTTAAAATACAGAGCAAAGTGCTTACATTGGTATGTTCTACATTGGCTGTCCCTGTTAAAAAGGCTGTGCATTTTCATTCTGGATATGCAAAAGAAATTCGATATACTGCTGGGTTAAGCACCAGGATTTGGTTGGCTCTAGGACCAATTCTTACATTTCTGCATCAGGCAAACATAAGAATGGATAACATTTAAAATAAAACCTGCCCCAAAGCCTTTCTTATGGATATCAGGTTATTTGAAAATGTAATAGAGACCATTCCCTGTAATCAAGGGTGAGTCAAGGAAAATGGCATCAAAGAGCTCAAAGCAGCCAAGAGGAAAACTTGACCCAACCCAAGGTGTCCGTGTCCCATCTACCAGAACAACCGAGGAGACCTTGGGGGAAGCCGCCAGGGAAGTCAGGTGCTGTGCTGGAAAGGATATCTTCCAGATTAGCTGGCATTTGGCCCTTCAGCTGCTGTGCAAGCCCAGCGTGGGCCCATGGGTGTTGAATCCAGCTTTGGACCACAGGAGGAGGATGAAATGAAGTATGACTGACGCTGTCACTGGCAAGCTTGTCAAGCTAATGCTTATAATATATGCATATGAATATAATAGCTATCTAGTGCTTTGCAGTTGGCTGTTCCTGAGGAGGAGCTGGGGGGACAAGGGGACTTAGTGTTTGGGGAGACTTAGCTGTATCTAGGCAGCAGAATTTGCAGACTTGGAAGCTGGTTAATTTGGTTGCAGCACTTTGCTAACCCCTTGGTGCCTGACGTTAGCATTTCCCAGGACAGGAACTATTGCCAAAATAGAAAGGATCGCCATAGCCGGTGCCGAGAGCTCAGAAGGTGAAACTGCGGACAGGGAGGAAAAGGTGGGGAAAGAAGAGGGATGCAATTTGATGCTGGGGGACCATAACCATCAGGGTGGCTGTCACTACAGCAGCAAAGTCAGCTTTTATTTTCCTTTCTGCTTTTACCTGCTCCCTCTGATGCTCTGGAAGGATCCTCTGAGCTAGATCAGCTCCTAGCACAGCTTGCTCTGCAGGCGAATGGCATTGCCAGGAGACTGGGCACCTTACATGGCCCTGCCTCTGCCTGATAACCCTGCTGTAGCTTTAATGATGGAGGAACAGCGCTATGGAGCATGATGCCAGCCAGGCGTGCTCTCCCACCACCTTCATGTGTTTGACCAGGAGCACACTGGTGAAAAAAAGGGCTGGTTTGGCGACAATGGAAGAAAAATTGAAATCTGAATTTCCATCTTTGCTTTCAATGACCTTGGGCAAATCTTCTAACCTCAATGTAGAATGGGATAAAAGCCCATTTCTACTGCACTTTAGGAGTTATTAGAGATAGCGCGGCAGCCAGGTGCCTCCACGATGGAGACAGACACAGATGTGCAGGGTGGCTCCCATCACGGACTGGGACTGCACACTGTGTTGCGTGATGGGAGAGCACTTTTCCCATTATCTCTGTTCTTGCTGCCCCTGGGAGACCTAAAGAAGATTAGCAGCAGATGGCTTTGTACACCTGGATTTAATCTTCGCTCTCCTGCCTTACACGTATAAACTCCATTTGATGGTGTATATATTTCCAGCATATTCACCAGTTTGGCAGCGCTTCTTAAAAAAAAGAGATATTCTGGGAGGAGACAATGACCCAAAGTTGGACTATCTGAGCAGACTACTCTTGCTGCTTCAGTGATGGGTCATGTCTGGTTTGGCCCACCTGAAATTTCACACGTGAATTTTCTTCAGCAATGTCTACCAGAACTTGTATGCCAAAGCTTCTCGTCCTACTCTAAGAAGTGTTCAGTTAAATAGCAACTTCTATTTAATGAACAAAACTTTAGCTATTAATACTATTCTGTAGTTGTCATACAAATAAGACAGTGCTACTGAACAGGAAAGCTTCAAGGTGGCATATAGACATCTGAACACAAGGCACCTAGTCACTGAGGCTGCCTCTGGCCACCAAAGAGACACAGGCACCTCTGGGCTGTGGTTCATCCTATATTAATAAAGCTCAGTGATCCCTTCCTTACCCTCGGCCAAGCATTTCCACTCATCCCTTCAAGCAGCACTGATGTTACATGGTGCATAGCCGCTTTGGGGAGCTGAGCTGGTCAAACCCAGATCCTGGGAAATGGATCTCCAGATGGTCACTGGGGGTGTCAGCCCCAGCCTGGAGAAAGGACGTAGGACGTGGGATGGGGGGTATTGGGAAGGGTAGAGGCATAGTAACCCCAGAAGGATCTGGGTAAGACACCAAGGAAACACCCTAATAGGATATCTTGCTTATTGGTTTTAATCATTGCTGATGCTGTAGGTGGTTGGATAGAAAGGATTTAAAAAGATGACAAGAAAGGTCCGCAGAAGGAAGACGAAAAGGCTGTCTTAAATTAAGCATTTGTTTGGAGACGGCCTAAATTAAGTGAAGGACACCCTGTGCAGGATGCTGAAGCCTGTGGCAGACCTGAACCCTCTTGTTTCGGCCTCAGCCTCACCCATCAGAGCAGGCACCACTGCACTGAAAAGTGTTTGTGCTCTGCTCAGCATGTGTGGATTTCTGCAGCCCTGTACGGGATTGTACGAAGAATCAAAGTGAAGTGTCCTCTTTAGGTCCTCAAGAAATAGAGCTTTCTGCTGGTTAACCATTACTTTGCATTTTCCCTTTCTTACAAAACGACTAAGGTTAAACATTAAGCGCCTGCAGTGAAGGACACCTGTATTTGCTGGTCCCATTATGCAGCTATACTGAAAAGGCTTTACAGCTGTCTAAATTAGCATAATTAAATCCACATCAATTAAAAAACCTCCACCATCTCTTTCCCCTTCACATGCAGATAGTAGCATTTGTCTAAGGTGCTAAGTGACAAAGGAACTTTTTAACAGTCAAAGCCCTAGCTGAAAGGAAGAGTAATACGGTTTGTATATTGGCCCATGGTTCACCTTAACACCAGTGGAAGTGATTAGTGGCCGCTGCTCTGCCTAAAGAGGTAGGGCTGCATTTTGCATTACAATTATGCCAGTACCCAGAGCCATGCATTAGAGATGTGCATTTTACAACATGCTTTTGCTTCTATTGCTCCTTTATACTCCATTAATGGGGGCAAACAAAGCCTGGCATGATTTGGCCAATTTCCCCCACCCTACTTTCTTCCCTTTTTTGTTTTTTTTTTTTTGTTTTGTTTTGTTTTGTTTTGTTTTAGGGTTTTGTGTTGTTCTGTGTGGGGAAGCCCCAGTGACCCCAGGATAGCAGCAAGGCTGCGCTGTGTGATGCTAGCAAAGAGAATTCCTCCAGATGAAAACTGACATGGGGTTCAGGGGTTAATTTCTGGAACAGGCGCATTTGCATACAAATGAAAAATGATGGAATTTCTGTTCTCCTAAATTTTCAATGTCATCAGCATCAAACAGCAGTCAGTGCTCCCTTGCTGTTTGAAGAATATTCATTACTTCAGAAGAAGGGGCACCTTGTTTGGTATTAATCTCCTCTTCAGGTCAATGACTTAATTTGCTAAACTCCATCTGAAGTGCCACTCACTTTCTGATTTCTCTGCTATTCTTTGTTATTTTTCATAACATGTTCTTAATACTTTTTTTATTTGTAAGGGGATACGCGTCTCCAGCAAATGCGAGCGGAAAGGACTGCCTTTATTTATTTATTTTCATCCACGGCACTCGGCACCCGTCTGTATCATTTGTAGCACGTTTTGGTGTCTCCTTGTCTTAAAATTCATGGGGTTTTTAGCCAAAAAAAATTAATTTGCGGACTGAAATGGGAAAAAAACCCTTTTTCTTCCAAAACTGATACCCAAACGGTCATCTGGTGCCTTGTGCAACAAGGTTACAGGGTGTCACGCCTCTAACAAAAGGTAACAAGCAGCAAAGTAATTAATCCCCCAAAGAAAATCATAATATTCTTTTAGTTCCTGCCTCTGGAAATTCTCATCTGAAACTGCGGTGGCTGAGGACGTACTCGGGGAAACTTTCTTGCTAGCTCTTATTTCCCCATTGTCCTCTCCGTGTCTGCCAGGGGCCTGAGGAAGGATCCGATTTCCCCCCCGTTTTTGCCCTTCATGGTTATAATTCTTCTCCCTGAATAGGATTATTCAGTGGATCTTTAGATCTTCAGAGCTTGGGGGTGTTACTGGGTAATTGGCCCGGGGCTCTCGGATGGCCATTCCCACCCTGTGGCCTGGGCACTCCTGGATGAGGGTCCCGGGGGGCAGGCGGGTGTCCCCCCCGCCCCCGCTATGCCGAAGCATCCCCTCTCCTGGACGGGGCAGGCTCTGCCATAGCCGTCCAGTTCACATGGAAGGCCTATAACAAAGCCTCAAAGTCAGAATTTGCCCTAAACCCCTTTGTTTTTATATGTCTAGGCCTTTCTGAACTTTCTGGCCAGACATTCCTGATTCTCAAGATAATGGGGGTGTTTTGTTTGTTTGTTTTTTAATTATTAATCAAATCTGATTTTTTTTTTGGCATGATCGCTCATGGAAATGAAGCAATTGCACTGTCTGTTTTTCTGTCTGTCGCCCCTACTAACTTTTGAACCTCTTTGCCAATATCTATCCAGTTTGTTAGCAGGCTAGAGATCTCGAAGGTGTGAAGTGCTTTCCAGTATTTTTTCTTTCCCCCAAATCTAACCCTGAAACGGCAACATTTACTGTTTGAAATGGGACAGATAGCTAAGCTTTTCTGGAGTTTTTTGTGACTTGCAAAGGGGAAAAGAGGTGAGCTGAGGATTAATTCCCCGTGTGTCTTTACGAAGCCTGTTAACAATTAACCAACTCACTCCAAATGCCTCCAAGTCCAGCTGGGTGAGGTTCAAGATCCTTTGCAAAAAAAAAAAAAAAAAAAGAAACAACAGAGAACAAACAACCCAGACAAACAGCAAACTATTTACACATAGTATATACAAACAATTTGCATGCAATTGCATCTTACTACCTACTCTTCACGTGTCCTTTCCTTAAACTGAGAATTTTTGAGGCCTTTCCATATTTATAGAGTGTGCTGTTCAGTGGGGCTGCAGTCCTGACCAGGACCTTGGGCACTTGAAAAATAAAAATAAACAGCAGCTGATGGCAGGGGGAGTTATATTCCTACCTGCAGCATTAAGTTAAGAGTGTCTAAGGGCCTTGATCCTCAGCCCCAGCCAAGCTGGATTTAGCATAGGTCATATTAAGGTGGGGCAAAGGGGGCTTTGTGTCATTTTTAGATCCCCTTATCCCAGGCTGGCAAGCCCCGGCACGATGGGAGGGTGCCCGCCCCGCAGGCAGGTTGGGATGGCAGAAGGCTGGTGGCGTTGGCCCGCCGCCATCCGGAGATCCTCTCCACCGAGGGCAATTCGGGGGTGATGGGATAAGCCAGCTTTGCAAAGGCAGCTGCTTTGGGAGCCCGGATCTGCCGCGTTATCCATAGAGAATGTCCTCAGCGCAGAAAACTTTCTCTATGGGAAGATTGGAATGCGGGAATGGGTCCTGCAGTGACATGCCCGTGTGCCTGGTGAGCGGGGAGATGCTCCCCTCCTGTGCGGTCTGTTGTCGTTGGAGGAACAAATCAAGGAATTGCCAGATAAAGCCGAGAGAGTCAGTAAAACTCAGCATCATCCAAAGTTCAGGTCCAAAGAGTTACAACTGTCCATGTCTTGTACTGTAAAATACTTGTACCAGGGAGGCTGGATTTCTTCCGAGTCTCTTACGTGAGAAAACACAGGCAAAAATGTGACTCTCATGAATATTTTTGTACTGGAAAGCTCAGGCTTCTAGTTAAGGAGCTGATTCTTAATCACAACTGTCTATCTTGTTTTATGAATATTGATATTAACGTCAGAAAAAGAGACTTGTCATCGTAAGTGCATCAGAATCTGGCACTTGCGTGCTCAGAAGCAAGCGGTTCTGCTGCTTAGCTGCTGTAGATGATGTCGGTTTGTTGAAATAATATATCTCTGCCAGCTGAGAATTTGGCCATAAAATGAGAAAAGTTGAGATTCCCATTGTTGAATTAGTTTGGCCACATTAAAAATACGTTGCTCTAGAAATGTGTATATGAATATGCTAATGTTTATTTTGCTAAGTGTGTGTGCCAGGATGTGCCATGTGGCTGAGTTAGTGTTACTTTAAGAATCCCAATTTTTGCCTTTTCAGACTTTAGAGCTTTTAAACTTGTAAACATAGCATTTTGTTGGCATAAGTCTCTGTGATTTTATGCATGCAGCTGACTTTTATCTTCACTTTTTACATCACCTTAATACTGTAAGAGAGAAAGCACTCATCTGTTTATGATAAGTTTATCAGAAATACTCCAAAGTTTTCCATGACTAAGATATTATATTGTTATGGTGGCTTGCTACAGGGTAATTTTGAGACAACAAACAGAATATTTCAAAGCCCAGATGTCCTGTTTAGACAAGGGGTTTTATATTGATTAGAATCTGCTTTCACCTAACATCGTGTAGTAAATATCACAAAGACGTAATTAGAAAATTTGGTACAATATTTAGTCCTAGTCCCTGTGTGCCAGAATTGTTTGACTACTGAGAAACTAGAGCTTGTTTGCATCCCAGTGTGTTGTGAAATGCAAACTTCAAAGAAAATATTATATCTCCCAACTCCAGCTCGTGAGAGTCTTGGAAGTATAATACAGAAAGGCTTAACAATCCCTGCTGAGGAAAGGGCAATTTGACACTGAAACTACTGTTAAAGCACCGTTGACACACTGGTGGGCAAAAAGTGCTTATTAGAGGAGTCTAGTTACAGTCTCAGGAGCTGGGGAGAGAAAACGCACCCGAGTCATTGTGAAAATTGGCAAGTTGCACCAAATAGATGCGTTTTGTGTACGTTTTTTTTTTTTTTTCTCCTTAACTACATACATCTACATGTTTGCTTCATAGGCTTTCCATAAGATTGGGGCCCTCGCAGTATTCAAATAAAATATTTAGATTTGCAAAACTTCTGGAAGCCAGATTTTAAGGCAAAAAAGAAGTTTTTTGTCAGATTGTCAATGTCTGAATTTCATCACAATCTGTTCAGCTGTTTGTTGCAGGCAGGCGTAAAACATAGTGGGTAAGTGTGTGTTTGTACTTCTTATACATATTGAAAGAGGGCTGCCTAATCCCCTTGATGAGGAAAGCTCTGTAAATTATATACATCTGCAGACTTTGTGCACGGGTAGTACAGAAGCAAAGAGGCAGATCAGCAATTTGAGGGAGCAAATAAGTTTTCTTGCAACTCAGCGATCGGGAACCTTTTAGCAGCCCAGCCTCCTGGTGATGTCATTTAGTTGGGTTTTTTTTGAACGGCCCGAGTGTTTTGCCTTAAAAACTCTGCCTAGGTGGCCCTTCTACACATTTAGGATTCCTGGCAAGAGAAGGAAATATTTGCTGATGACAGCTCTGAATAGATTCTCTTTAATTGTCACTTATGTCTCTGTCCCATCCTCTGCACTGCGCTAAAAATAGTAACTTGGGTTGATGGTTTCAACACCATCTAATATATGTATATTATTGCATACAAAACCTACATAAAAATGTCGAGAATGAGACCTAAGCCAGGAATAAAATTGAAAATCACAAACATGAGACAAGACCCAAATAACGAGGGTGTTGCAGGGAGATATTATATTGATGTCTCTGTGTAAATACGTGCAGGCAGAGCTGTAAAGATCCTACCGCCTCCCATGCCTAGCGGATGCCTAGAATAATATTAGCCTTTTTTTTTTTTTTTTTAAATAATTTGTAGGTAGCATTTATATTTATCCTTAGCCTTCCCCTGCTTCCTTTAATAGCCTGATTTGCTAATCACGCTGCAACACTTGTAAGGTAAGTGCAGAACATACTTTCCTGTCCATTTTGCAGAGGATAAATTTGTCCAAATTACACAGCAAGTGTCTGGCAGAAGCGAGACTAGACACCAGGGATAAAATCCCTTTGATTTCACTGAGGCAAGGATTTTATTCCAGGAGTCTTGTCTCCAGTTCTCTACTCTGTCTACTATGCCCTGTGTATTCTGGGCTTTTGTTGATACTCGATCCAAGTCTTGGCTCATAGGGTTAAAGGAAAGTCTGACAGAGAGGCAGCAATAATAGTGTTAACGTGACACTGTAGTTACGGTTTTGTCAGCCTTTCCATTATAAACTTCTGTTTGCAGCAATTGTAAATCAGCCATAAAAAAAAAAAAAAAAAAGAAGAAATCACTGTGAACTAAAACTTGGCATACCAGAGTCCAGGAGGGAATTTTGAGCTTTTGGAAATAATGGCTTCTGATTACCATGGACAGGCATGACATGATGTGCAAATATACACTCCATATTGCACTGGAAAAAAGTCTAACGAGTGTCACCACTTTGTCTTGGCCGAGAGTGTGAGGGGAGAGGGTCTTTCTGACTTTTGGAAATGAGAGAAATATTTTATTATTCCCAGAAACATCCGATTAATGCCCTTAACTGGTTCTTAATTCTTCCTGTTTACTTTATATCATCCCATGCCAGGGAAACACGATGGCTGGCTTTTTGGGTTTCCAGTAGATCAGACAGTCAGCTGGTGTTGATCAGCACAGCTCCACCGAAGTCCAGTGAAGTTAGGTTGACTTACACCAGCGGACAGTCTGGCTCCGTATCATCTTTCCACAGAAGGCTGCGGCATTTGCTACCCATTTGGAGCGCTAGTTAATGTTTGTTTAACTTTGAAAGTCCATTTTGCCGTACTGATCAAATTCCAGTTGCAGGATAGGCATAAATTGACTTAAAAGTGCTTTCATTGAGGACATAGTTGGTTACTTTTAAGTTGTATTGTGTGCATATTTATTGCATCGTATTCTGGGCTTTCTTCTGTTAAACAGGAAAATGATGGAGCAGGTGGTGCTCAGCCGGTTTAGTACCGTAAGGACAATCCAAGAAGCTATAACTATTGCCTACCCTGTACCCAAAGCATGATTTTGTGTGATGAAGCTGAGTCACTGACCATTCTGGGTCAGAGCTCTGGGCTGTCCCCAGGACGCGCTCCCTCCTGCATCATCATTCATGAGTCACGCGAAAGACGAGATGTTGGCTCATAGGAACGCTTCCCAGCGCAGCATTCCCCAACAGCCGAATTGGAACTCGAGTCCTTATTTCTGAATTCAGCTTGGAAATAATTACAGTGCCGTAGTAGCTTTGGCTTTCGGTAGTATTACTAATAACCAAGCACTAAATGTGAAGCAGCTTTGCAGAAGTGCGCCAGTGTCAGGTTATGGAGAGCAGACGTCAAAATAAAGGTGCAGTAAACTCGAGGTAACTCATTTAATTGCACGTCAGGGTTGGGTGTAGGAAGGAGAAGAAGAAAAACTACTTGCTGGGGTTTTTTTAGATGTGACATTTCAGTGATGTACCAACAGAGGAAATTTTGCTTGCAGAATCCTGTGAGCAAAACACTTCTGAGAATGTATGTATACAATTGTTTAAAAAAACACAGGGTTACTGACACAGATGCCAATTTGGTAGGGCATATGGAACATTTACACTTGCCTTTTTCATTCTTTCTTGCTACAGCTGGTACTGATTTAGTATGTGAAATTTTACTAGCAGGAGTGCTAATCAAGACAGAGATTTCTGTGAGGATTTAGTCATTTATGTGGAGGAAAACTATGGGTATCATTAAAAAGTACAAGATCATCTATGAGAGAAACATTATCATTAGCAACCTAATTTTTAAAGCGAACAGAGGAAAAAAAATACTGTATCTCTTGAACAGCAGTAGAAGAAAATTATGTTCTTGTAATGTTCAGAGTCATGCCACCTCTCTCTAAGTTTGTAAGAAGAAAATTTTAAATTCACTTAAAAAAAACCCAAAAAAACCAATAGTTGCTCCAAGTGTTTTTTTACCCAGTGTGATAGCCTGCTCTGCTACATCAAATGGATTTGGCTAGGAATGGGATTAAATCCAAAAAGCACATCCAAATCCTGGATCTGTGTTTGAATCTGAGGCCTCCATTCAAACCCAACTCAGCGATGGGGCTGTGTTTCACCATCTCAGCGTTCGAGAAGGGTCCAACAGTATCCCATGCCTAAAATCCAGAGTTTGTAAAAGTTCCATGCTTTTTTCAGAAATTGCAATCTGGGCCTGGAACAGAGATATTCAGACCTTAGACACCAATTCTGGCCAATTTCTGATGGTGACAAGAAATACTATATTCCATTAAGAAGGCAACGAGAGTATATTACTCATCCAAAGAGGTGATTTTACATTACACACAATGTAAAAAATTATGCTCGGGCTTAACTACCATTTCCTGCCAAGATTATTTCAGTGCAAACAGCAACAGAATAACTGCTGTATGTTAAATATGTTGTACAGGTGGCCCAGTGATATGGGAGACCTGAGCAATAAAAGCCGACATCTGCGGCCGGAGGTGCCTGAGCGTGGTGGAAGCGGTGCGCGTGGTCCCCGTGGAAGGCGGCCAGCTGCCAGCGCTCGCAGCATCGCCTTCATGGAGAGACCTGTGAGGAGCTCCGGAGTGGGCTGTGTGCCCTTTCCCCACTGCTTTCCCACCTAGTTTGGGGACTATGGGGGGAAGGCAATGTGAGGAGGATGCCAGGGTGATACCCTCGGTGGTAGATGGCACTCTGTAATGCCTAGAGATTTGCCAGCCAATACGCCCAGTAAATAAATAAATAAATACCTGCCTGAAACTATACTAGCATTCATCTCAGCTTCTGAGGGATTGACTTCATATCGAGACTCCTGAATATCTTTGCAAGCTACTCTGCTTTGGCATGACAGGCACTATTTCCTAAGACAAGATAATACTGAGCAGGGTTTAGAGAGCAAAATCAAGGCACCTTCATTTGTTTCGGGAGTGTTAGCTTCCTCCCAGGTGCCTCTCTTGCTGGGGAGGCAGTCAGTTTTAGGTAGATTCCCAGGAATCACTGGTTTCAGTAGCTTTACTGTAGTGCAGACGTGAGGGGGTCTTATTTGACACCTATAGGCAATAGCTCTCTTGTGGTAACTTCATAAATTCTGCAGGGTTGTCTCATGTACTTTGGGACCTACCAGGGCTTAAGCCTTCAAAGAAGTGCCACTAAGTTGGATATTAAATCCCTTTTATCACTTCCACAACCCCAGATTTCAGCAGTTGTGACTTAAAGTTTCCTAATGTCGTTATTTTCCAATATCACATCTAACTTTAATCACTAGTAGAAAAACTGAAGACTTATTGTAGAGCTAGAAAGAGCTAAATGGCTCCTGGATATGACAATGACAATTTTCACTTAAAAGGCTTTTTCCCAAAATACATATACCACTAAACACAATCATCTCCAGGGGGCAGGGAAATGGCCATCAGGCTAATTAGCTCAAAGCAAGTGAATCCATAGGGGAAAAGGAAAGCTGGCATTTATGTTGGCTTGAACATTACTGCTTGCACTAAAATTGCTTGCATGTCTCTGAAAGCCATGCAGAGATGTTACCGGCTTTGTGGACCGAAGGAGTGGGTCAGCTCCTCATCTGGCAGCATCGGGTCATCTCGGATCTGATGCCTGCAGCAGTGAAGTTCCCTTCTCCAGAAACCTCAGGCGTTTGACTTGTGATCTTACAACTGTCCAAACTTCTTCCTAACGTAGCAGGGTGAAAGAATCTCGTATTGGGTCAGAACAGGAATATCGTAGGACTTGTCTCTGCCTCCCAGAAAGAAAAGAAAATGAATCGTGATGGGGATTTTACTATTATCATTGATAAGGACAGTTACATCACCAAAAAAGCGCAGTACAGCAATCTGAAGTCTCAGACAGTTTGTGATGTTTAAACATCTTAAGCACTGTTGAGCATTTTCTCTACATTTCTTGATATGGCACTGCGGTTTTATTTAAGCAATCCCGAAAATCGTGGCCAGCTGCACCATCTGCCAGAGATGATGCAGGATGGGTGCCTCCAGCATGTCAGCACTCAGATGTCATTTAAAAGGGAAATGCTTTCTGTACCGGGAAGAGGGCAGAGACAAAGAGCCTGGGCAGGCAGCAGGCTGTGCTAAGTGGAAAGAAGAATTGATACCTTTTCTAAGGCCTGACCCGAACATCTGAGTTCCTTCCCTTGGGGTTTCTCACCCCCAAATGTTCTTTTTTTGTATGTGTGTGTGTGTCTTTTTTTTTTCTCAGCACTCACAGATCCAAAAAGGCTACGAGAGATAAAGAGTCATCTGATGTCGAACAGGTGGCTCGTCCAGGTCATTGAGCGTGATGGTGGCTGTGAAAGCAAAGCGTGCAGTGAGTCCCACCTCGGGTCGAGGCGCGGGGGCGCGCGGCGGGGATGCGGTTGGCATTTAAAGGTCAGTCCCTCGCAGGTCCTTGGCACATTCCCGGCAGCAGGTGACCTCCGTGACTGCTCTCCCATCTCACACATCCATCTCATAAAGAAGCCAGGCTGCACCTTTATGAAACTGTTTGCAGAAGAACGAGGCGTGATCACAACTAAGCTGAAGGGTGTCATATTCACTTTACCGCCGACATGAGGACCAGTGGTTGAATATTCGATTACATGTCAGTCACAGCACATTAGGCAATCTTCCAGTCTGCCAGCTTTGCCCTTCCCAGCTCCGAGCTAAGTGTCATCAGGAAAGAAGTAGCACAGTGAAGGAAGGAGGTGATACTGGAGCCAGCTTCCAGTCCCCATCAAAAATGCCCTTTCTTATCATTGCAGTGGGTCTAGTGGGTCCCCCTTGCTATGGAGACGGTAGGGTTGTTCATGCCTCCTGACTGTGGATGCAAACCACTCACGGTGCAGTACTGTTCACTTTTATCTTTGGGTCTAAAGGTATAAATGTGTGCAAAAGCAGCAAATGGTGTAGTGAAGAAATAGGGAACTGCCATTCCAGCAACATTACCAAAAATATTCTGCTCTTTCAAATAAAGTGGCTATAAAAACATGTTGCTCTGACCAAGCATTTTCTGGACTGTTTTGCTTGCAAATTACTTAGTGAAAATATGCTAGGAGTGGAAGTTAAGGGCTGTGGACAATTTCCCACTTTGCTAAAGCCAGAAAAATCCCATCTCAGCTCCAAGAAAGAAACTACTTTCCAAAATGTCAGCTCATGCAGAAAGTCCCAGTTCAGCTGGAACGAGCTGCTCCATTTGTGCTCAGTGGTTTCTGGAATAACAAAAAGCCCTGTACATCCATGCTGGGAAGCACAAGCACGAAAGGATAATGTGGGTAGATAATTCCCGTTGGCACTGGGGCTTTATTATGGTTTTTGTTAAGCATCGTCCACCTGTTAGCACCAGCCACGTGAGAAGTAAACGGGTGGCATTTCCATTTTGCATCTTCTGCTCCCACGGTTGAGCTGCACCTCCTGTTTGGAGAGTTTCAAAGTGAATTTGAAAGCAAAGGAAACAGCGCTGACGTTACTGGGTGGGACATTCATAAGCAGAACTTTAGCTTTGTCTACTTGGATTTCAGATTCACTTTGAATGTTCTTCTGACAGGAGGTGCAGGCTTCACGAGACTCACCGTAGCAGCATCACCATTAACTTTTCAAGTGACCATTACTATTTAGCTAGAGAGACAATAAGATTGCAGAGGGTGTCAATGGGAATAACCTTTATGATACTTCCAAAGCTTCAAATCTGTCCTCAGGCTCCAAAACTCCAAGAAATACTTAGAGGGAGAGACCGCCTGCGGAGTGAAGAGTACAGAGTGATGGATGAAACAATAAAAATGACACCAGTGGTAAAACTGAAAGTGGGATGCTGCTGTTTGTGATGTGTTGTGCATATGATTGATGGCAGGGCGATGGCATCCGGACCCTGTGTCATATTACGGGTGCAGCATGAGACCCTTCTTGTGGCAGGATGACTGGAGCCATGGCTGGTAAGTCATGTAAGGTGAATTTGGCCTGTCTGATGACTGGTGAAAGAATACCTCCACGAGGAGTTGTCTGCAAGGACTGACGGCGGCCCTTGACGGTAGACTGGGGTGGGAAGGCCAGGAGCCCATTTTGCGTAGCACCTGGACAAAATTACTGTTTCCCCCCTATATCACCCACTCCTCCTTGACCATGTTTAAAAAGGGCATCTTCAGTGCCGACAGCAGTGTTGTAACAGACAGAAGGGCCCGGCTGAGAGCAGCCGGTGAAGTGTGCTTTACTTTTAAAAGAAAGATGTATCTTGACAGCTTGCCAAATACCACATCTGCCTCTCTTTGCACCTCTGTGGGTGAAGCTGGACTGCAAGGTGGTGAAGATGAGCGAACCTATCAATTAACCATGTGAGGGCAGCTCTCTCATTTTCTGTCCAACAGCTGTAGGTGATCCCTGGCCTGGAAGGACCTCCCTGAAAACCCATCTGCAACACCTGTGGGAGAGGCACAGCTGTGAGCTCCCTGCAGTGGGGCGAGGAGACACCGTACCACTGTCACCTCAGATGGGCTGGGAGGAGGGTAGGGAAGCACACTGGGTGCTGTTAAATATTTGTTTTCCTATTGCTGTTTCTCTTTCCCATTAGAGTATTTTTAATTCTTTCATGATGAGCCTCTGTTGGGGATGCTGATGAGACCATGCAAACCAAGATGGTCTTTGTGTTTGCTGTTTCTTCAGGTGCTGAAACTGTTCCCCAATTAACCAGGCAAGTCTATCTTGGTTTATATGATTTTGTCTTAGGATTTTGGGGTTGTATCTCTAATGCTGTATTTTTAATTGCTGGTCACAATAATATTAAATCATAACTTGATGGTCTGCAGGTTTTTTGTTGGGAATATTTTGCCTGTGACACTGAGCCTATATTTTCTGTGCAGCGCATCGGCATTGTGTAAATTTTATGAACAACTTCTATTATCTTTGAAACCACAGAAACAACAAACAGTTATAATTATAGTCTGAAGATGCTATAGTGTTTCAAATAATGCCTACAGTAGTGGTATTACAATGAAAGCATGCTGCTTGCCTGCAGCTTTTGCTGTGTTCAATGACATCACAATTATGCTGTATTTGAGCTAAAACTTCTGTCCTTAAACAGAAACAGCTTGTGTGAAACATCTTAGGTTTTCCTTCTCATTTCTTGTGATTTTCCCTGGACTAAAATTGGTTGAAATAGTGAATAAGGTAGGGTAGTGTGTTTTACATGCTTTGTGTCTGGGTTTGCTACTGAGAAGTTGGAGGTAGTTCGTGTTGTTGGATCTGGAAAATGAGCGAATGTTATTTAAAACCTCTGAATGGGCATCTGCTACTTGTCGGGCTGTGATCTTCTGATCCTGGGCTATTTGATAGTCCTGTGATTTGTGATAATGGATTTACTGAAAAAAAGTTATCAACAAAGGCATGACATTGTAAGTGTGCAAAACAAAGTTTTAATTTCTGGAGTAAATGCGCTTTTAAGGGTGAAATACTTAAGCATGTGTTTTCAAACACAGCATTAGATGTTAATATACCTAAGCCAGCTCTTGGGTGGTAAGAACTACATCCCACTGGCAGAACTGTGACATTCACAAGCTGAAAAGCTGTCTAGGCATGTGTGCCTCCATCTTCTTTAAAGCTGACTTCGTGCCTATTCATGCTTGTTCATGAAGTTCCAGAAAAGAGTCAATCTTGTTTTGAGTTTTTGTTTAAATTGTCTCGAAACACAAGAAGCTTTGTTTGAATCACGCTCACTAGATGCCTAATAGTTTCCATTTCTGATGAAGACCTTTGCAGCCCTAGACCTGAATTACTTGCGGCTCCCTGGAGATGCAGCACTGTGGCCATAGGCTTCTGACTCCCACCTGTGAGCTGTAGCATTGCTGATGGATCTGCAACACTGAAGCAGTCCAAGCATGTCTTTAAGCCCATAGCCAGAGACATTTCTTATGAAACTAGGAACCACGGTAACATCCAGAAATAATGACAGTGGCCTGCAAAACTGGTTGAAGAATAAGGCAAGAATTTCCCAACAAATATCTAATTACTATATTAAAAATATTTCTTTCATGTAAGACTTAGCTTAACTAACTCTGTAAATTGAATGTGGCATCTTTCTAATGCTTCTCTAAGTCTCTGTGATTGTTTTCATTATTGTTATGATTGTAACTGTTACTAGAATGAAATTATTTACACATGGAGCTAAATGATTATTTTCATTGCTATTCAGTTCCTGACTGCATTAGACTGGTACACTGCCTTGACAAAATGCCCATCTTCTTCAAAGCTGCAGGTTTCCCCATCATTGGGAGTGGCTATGACATGATTTTCCCATTGTTTTCTGCATTTAGGATGTATCTGGGCACATCAAGGAAAGTGGAAAATGGCAGTTAAGAGGTCCTTTGCCCATTGCTTAACTGCTGCAGTGCCTTGCAGAGTGGACTCCTTTGGGCTTTTCTACTGCATGGTGGGCACTCAACCACTGTCTGCCCACTGTGTGTGCATTCAGGCTGTCATCACTTCAGCAGACTCTTTTCCATGTGAAGACACCTGATCATCCCAAAAAAGCATCCCTTCAAGCTCTGTGAAACACACCCAGCTCCGTATGGCCTCCATGGCCGTTGGCGCTCTAGAAGTCACCACTGAATTTTAGGATCTTTTTCCTATTTGGCTTCCCTTTTATAAGCCTCTGGTAAACCTGGATAGCATAGAAATAGTCCACAGACACTAGAGCAATGGCGTAACCATTGGGTGGTGGAGTGCTGACCAGTAGGGCCGTAAAAGTCAATGAAGTGCGTAAGCAGCGGAGCACATAATGACAGCGAGTCTGTGGCAGTTCGTCTTTAACACATGGACAGATACGGTCTGGTGATTAAAGTGCACGTGTGAGAGCTGGGAGAACTAACTTTTGATTCTGGATTGGCCCCTGACTTGTTTGTGACCTTGTGACAGTCACTTCCCTACTGATGGCTTTGCTATTTTACTGTTTGGGAAGAAGGGGGAATAGAAGTGTCAGGTCGGGGGGGGTTTGCTATGTCCTGATTTATGAGTGGTCATAAGGCTTGTGTTTGAGATCCTAATCGGAGACTCTTTAGAGAAGTGCAGGGAGTCAGGCAGGTGCTTTGTTGGAGTAAATCAGCATAGTTCAATTAAAATCAATAGATTTATCCCATCTGGAGTGATAAAGGTTTTCCTATCAGTTAAAGCCCTGGTCCTTAGTATGTAAGGGGAGTTAGGGATGCTGCTCCTTCTCTCCCAGGAAAGGTTGTACCCGAGAACATACATTCACTAACAAAAGACCTTGTGCTATGGGTTTTATTACCAATGAGAAGGAAGTGTGGAGGTGAATTGTAGGGCAATTTTATTTAGGAAACATGGAAAATGAATTAGAAACTCTCATGTTACCTTTGACTCTTTGGCAAGGACAAATTAAAATTGGCAACCCTCTGTCTAGCAATATAAAATCATTAACATCTGCATAGCTTGTGTTGGTAAATTTATGGAATAGATCGAGTAAAAATGATGTAAAAATGGAACAGGCTTTGGATGTGAGCAACTTTCAAAATAGATACTCTTTCTGGAACTGGTCTGCAGCTTGCGCTAGTTTAGTTAAATTAGTCTAGTTGACCTGATTCAAACCCCAACCTGGATGTTCTTAGATCAGTTTAAAAAATTTTATCACCCATTTCCAGAGGTAAGACAAACTGATGCAAACCCAATTTAAAAGTCTTCACAAAAAAATATTAAGTGTTTTAAAGGCATTTCAATTAAAAGAAAAATCACAGCTTAATCCAAGGAACTTTTGCTTAGGCCAGGCCTTCATTTCCAAAATCTGTACAGTAGTAATATTACACAATAGACTGAGGTGCTGATTATGCCACAGATAATGTAGTTGTTAATGATCAAGTTAATGTTAAAAGCCATTACTGCTCATTGACATAATTCTCAGAACATTATACTGGAGAAGTGCACCTTTTGTGTAGCAACAAAATGACAAAATTGAAATGTTAAAAGTTGAGTGTCTGAATAATAGCCTGTGAAATCATTTAGACAAGATCATTGTTGTTGCCATTGTAAAAGAACCAGAGAGTGACAGAATGAGACAAAAAAAAAAAAAAAAAAAAAGCGGGGCGGGGGGGTGGAAGCAGGCACCAGAGTGTCTCTTTCCAGAAGGGAGATGTAAGGTAAAGAGGATCCCTGCTCCTCTGTTCTGTCTCTGCCTCTCCAATTTGGAGGGTCTTCATCTAACAACAGAGCACCCTCCTCTGGCAGCTCGCCAAAAATGAATACCCGGCTGGAATGCTTTGGGATGGGGAAGGGACCCGTCATATCGCCCCAGCACCGGGGTGGGATGTTTTGCCCGGCGCGAAGGAAAAGTGTTTTTTGACTGCTTGCCCGGAAAATCTAGGACAGTGGCCCCAGCATTACGTTTAAAAAAAAAAAAAAAAAAAAAAAGTCAATCGAGGATGTTTTTGCTGTTTTGCCCGGAGGGGGGTTCATCGGCGGCTGCAGCCACTTGCGTGCTCGGCGTGGTGGAGGTCATGGGCTGGGACCCTTTACCTTAAACCTGGAGGGTTTGCAGGTCGCTTTAGAAAACTCTCTGAGCCCCATGCCACCCACAGGCATCCGTTTGACTCTCTGGGCTTTAATAAAACAGAGAAAGAGCGCAGAATTGTGGTAATGGGCTAAGCAACAGACAGACTATTAAACGCCTGCAGTTGAGGGACACTTTACTGAGCAATATACTGTACAACAAGCCTGTGCTAAAACATTGACCCACAACATTTGGTCCATAAAAATAGTTACATTCACAGAGACTCCTGGCAGTGATAGTTTTAATGAAGGGTCTGTGTCATGGTATAAAATAAATGACTTCCGACATTACAGTGAATACTTAAAAGCTCCACTGAAAACCTTTTGGTGCAAAGCAATGAGTGTAGTACAACTACCTGCAAGCAATGGTAGTTTTGTTCCTGAGCCACCCACAATGATCTGCTTTTGTGCAGAAACATGCTTCAGCCCAAAAGCCAGTCCCTCCTCAGCCCTCCTTGCTATCCTTACAGAGCTGGGCAAACCATTGTGGAAAAGGTATTGAAGGACGCGTATTGGATTGTTTTCATTCTGAATTTCCTATGAACATGTTTTTTTGCTCCTCTAAAGAGTTACCTGTATCATAAAGGGGACTTGAATTTGACTTGGTTTGTTTAGCATCTCCCAGCACCAACATATCATAGAAATATTATGCAGCCTTTCATCAAGTTTCTGTGTGTTATAGTAAGAGCTGTTGCCTAATACATTTGGAGGCAATAGGATTCAGTATCATCTTATGCAGTTTACCACTTTTTCTCCAGCACAAGCCAGTTCTGACCATTTCTTGTTTTCAGGTGGGGAGCTTGAAATACAAGAACACCTGTCTCAAACCAAAGCACTTCTCCATCCAGGCTGCCAGACCACCCTCCAGCCTTCACCATTTTCCTTTCTCTAATGCATTAACTTTCCTGGAGGGCTTTGATTCTTGTCCTCTTACGGTTCCTGTAAGCTCCCACAAAATGATCCAGTATATTCTCTGCCTCCAGTAACTGTCTTTCTCAGGATATCTTACTACAGGGTCTGCTACTCTTGGCACCCTCTTCCTGTGACCCCAGCCACTATTGAATTAAATCTCTTCCATGGTTTGGCTATGAATTGCAGCCTAAAGTCCATAACTAAACTGTGCATGATATTGGAATTCAGCAAGAGCTGGGGCCAGCGATTAGGAATGGTAGACCCTGCCACTTTATCTGTCATGACAGGATGGAAATTTTAGGGAAGGAAAATTACTGGCAGGCCACAGTTTGGAAGGAAGGTAGCACTAGTATAGGGCTTCTGTTTCTGCTGTTCTCATTGCTATAGTGTGAAGGATCATGCAATCCATTAGGAAAAGTTAGAGCCCCACAGAAGAGATTAAACCTTCTTCCACTGCCTCTTGTTGTGCAGATATGGTTGGTTTTGGTGTGTTTTTTTTTTTTTTTTAAAAAAGAACTGATCTTCCAGCTAAAAAAAGTAGTCAAGCTTTTTCTTCTGTCTTTAGGAAAGATAAATCTGAGCAAGGAAGTGTTTCTTAAGATCAGCAAAACTTGTTACAGAGACAGATCTCTATGGCTAGAGGTTTTCCACAAAGATAACCTTGCCTCTCAGGAGCAGACTCTGGGCAGTTGACCTCACGATTCTGCCTGGACGCAGCTGCTGCCAGGGACGGTAGAGAGAATAGATGGTGCCCATGGGGTTGGATCTGGGTCCCTAGTGCAGGGCTGGACTGGCGTGGGTGTGCAGGGCATAGGGGGGGCTATCTGTAATGTGTTTGTGGTGTCTCAGTGGTGGAGGAGGGCTGCCGTGGAACTTCCTCATAGCCCTTGGGGATATTGTTATTGTGGTACCCCTTTGATGGAAGGGGAGAAACTTTAACACATCCTCTGAGTGCGGAAATAAGAGATTCAGTCTGCCCTGAGGATAGAAAACTGCACTATATCTGGCTAATTTTTCTAGCTCTAGGAGCAGTTCACGAAACAGCTTGGGTCCAAGAACACGTACCATCCTGTGCACTCTTAAATGAGCAGTATTCTGTAAAAGCGAAATTATTGCTTCTGCCAGTTTTTCTGTTCTTGCCATTTCTTTCTTATCTAACTTTGAGCTAAGGCCAGCTGCTCTTCACCTAGATATTTATTTCTCTTAGATACTAATCAGTTGAGTAATACCTGCAACTCATCAAGTGGAGCTGGGAGTCATAAGAGCCCTACTGTCACCGAAGCCCCTGGTTTCCCAGCGTGCACCCCTCTTGGTCTCATCTAGCTGCTGGATTAGAGAGGAGATGCAGCTGATCCTGAGCAGATCCAGCAGACTATAATTCGGAAGAGATAAGGAGCATTGTAATGTTCAGGAGTGTATCCTAGAAAAATGCATGAATCCAGCTGATTTTTTGCTCTGGCTCCGTTTAGAAAGGGCTCTAGGCAATTTAGCTGTAACTACTTATCCCTCAACTAGGGAAGTACCATGGTTTGGGTTGAAAAGTCGATTGGCAAAATCTAGGGGTGTAGGCAGAGGTTAGGGGCTTTGTGAGTCTGACGGGTGCTGTCTCTTCCAGTAACCTGCTTTTGAACAGGGAGAACTTGCAATAAAGTGGTTACAGGATTATGTGAAGAGAGATGGGTTTCTGAAACACTGCCTGATCTGTGGCAGTTCAAGGTGAGGGAGCAGGTGATCTTTTGAAGGGGACATGGTAAAGGACATTAAAGAGGCTGAGAACTGTTGCACAGCTGTGCAGATGGGAGCAGGCAAGGTGCAAGTAAGTCAGTGCTGGAAAGCAAGCATAGGCAAATATTAAATAATTTGAACACACGTGCTGTGTCAAATCCCCCACTGTTTTTTCAGTGCATATATATACTTCGCTTTTCCATCTCGGAGCCTTCAAGGTCTGGGTAAAACCCGCTAACTGGTCACTTTTCCATGTCAGTTGGCAGTTTCCTAAACTGTGTTTAGGTTGAAAATACCAGAAATCATCCTACCTGTGCACACTGTTATCTAATTAATGCCCTGTCCTTAATTGCTTGTAAAAGGCCAAAATGTTTCCTTTAAAAAGATGAGTTAAAAAGAGCTGGGAGCTGCACAGAATATTTCAAGGAAATAAAACCCAGTCAGGAAAAAGGAACTCTTCCTCTCCATCCTACACACACACACACACACATATATACATACACAAAAAAAGGAAAAAACTTGATTAGTATCAGCTTTAACCAAAGAAATGTCCCTTCTGAATGGAGGACCTGAGTCCCATGTGTCACCCCAAGAGAAATTTAGGTCTGAACCCAGGATTTTGTAGAGAAAGTGCTGATACAGCTGTGGCACAGCTTTATGAATGGGGTGTTGATAAGCGTTGTGAGCAGCCATCATATCGGAATTACAGTGCAAACCAGGCATGTGCACAGGTCACTGCTTTTTATGAACACATGTTCCCAGATCTTATGACAAATAGGAAAGTAGCCCATTTTGACCTTTGAAGCCTGTTGCAAAGTCATTGCTGAGCTATTATTTGAGTAGCTTGAGGTAGAATAATGTTCAACTCAGCTTCCTGGAGCTGCATTTGAAATGCAATTAATTGACTGCTGTTAGTTGTCAATTAACATTTATTATCAATTAGTTCATCAAATTGATTAGTTGGCAGGACCTTAAAGCCTAAATGCACTCCTTTCCATTATAAATATGTCTATAAGAGTAAAAGCTACTCACTAATTGATGTCAAACTGAAATTGCTTATGCTGGTCAAGAGACAGAGCACATTGTTTTTTAAATCCATATTAAATTAATTTTGCAGCAAATCCATCAGTAGTACATTATTTTAAAACACTGTATTTGGTGCATATGTCTTTGTGCGCACATCTCTTAAAGCCATTAAAGTGTACAGGTATAATATAGGAAATGTTGGTAGCCTTTTTGCTTATTTGAAAAGTGATGCTGTTTCAGACAACCAGACTAATTCTTCATTAGTCTGCCCGCTAAAACATCTTGTAGTGAAAAACATGGCATGAAAGCCATTCAGTTTTAGCAGCTTTACTGCAAAACTATTTACATTTCTCCCTTCCCCACTCTCTCCCCTTTAGGACCATCCAGAATTCAGGGGGCTGTTCTCATGCAGCAGGCACTAATCAGGATTATTCGGGAACATTTCTTTGTGACCAGAACAGAGCACAAAAAGGAGTCACTATGTCTTTCTCAGAAAAATAGTGATGGGAGTGTCATTTTCAGTACCTTATTCTTGCAGACCAGTAAACATTTCCTATGTTTGTGAGAGCCTTATTAAAGAGATGAGGAAAGAGATATCTGTCTTAGCTTTGCAGTTTTAAATGCAATAGTTGTCTTGACTTATTTGCTCTTAATCCTGGGGCTAAGGAGTGGATAAAATCCTGAAAAGTATTCCTTTAACTTTTTTGTATGCACAGAATACCTGAGAGGGGTTATTCATTTTCATTGCCTTTGCGCAATGAGATTATTCTTGCATCCCCCAAAACTGTGACCTAAATATGGCTGAAAGACACAACATGTGACCTGCTTAGTGCTGCCTGTCATGGCCTGGAGCCACAGCAGGAACTCTATTAGTGGGAACAGCACAGATGCTACCAGATGGCCAACATATTGTCCAGAGATGACCCATGTATAATTGCAGAAAGTTCAATACATTCAGGTTTTGAATTTAATTGCATTGACCACCTTAGCTACTGCTGCAACATGATTTAATTTATTTAAGGTGGAAACTTACTTTCAGAAGGAACGAAATATTTGTGCTTCTAATATCACATTTATGTTTTGCAAACTGTAGGAACGTAAGCTCTGTGCGTGTTAACAGATGTTTACAGAGGTCAGACTACCTGAATGCAGTTCAGGCAATTCAAGTAATAAGGGAACAATACAAGATTTTTTTTCCGTTCACTTCCTGCAGTTTATTTAGATCAAGTTCCATGGGACCAAATCTGGCAGTCTTGACTCAAGCAAATAGCCCACTGGAGACAGTAAAAATAAACAAAAGGACTCTTTTAAATAGTTGAGCGTGAGGGGTTTGCTTGAATAGTGACTGCATAACAGGCTGCTTAATTTTTATCTTTAGAAGATACATTTTAGAGAGACAGCACGAATTACCTACTGAGACTTTAGACTGGGAAAATAAAGCCTTGTATTCGGTTTCTCTCCTGCATATCATGGCTATACTGTCTTAGCACAGTTCTGGGGGGTCATACCAGGAGCCTCCTGGCTCAGACTTAGGGTCAGGACCTTCTGGAGCCAACCAGACCTTTCCATGCAGCATAGCACTTGGCTCTTTTCTCAGCTTCATGTGGTGCCTCTGTTACCTTGAGCTGTAATATATTAATTTTGAGTAGGTTTTATTTGTTTTTCTAGTTCAGAAAGCCCTAACTCATCACAAGGCTGGTTTGCAGTCTGATGGGATAGTGTTTTTTGAGTATGATGTCAACTATACATATTGCACGTCCATGAGAAATGACAGAAGATAGGAATTTGGCTTGTTCTTCAGGACCAAATAGTCCAGCTGTATGTGGAAGTAAGCACACAGGCTCCCAAAAGAGCAAGGGAAAGGGTGCATTGTGCTGCAAGACGTCAGGAGTGCTGGAAACTGCTGAGGAAAGGATCACACGTGGGGCTGTGCTGGTTTGGAGTAGTTTCTGGCACAAATGGCCTCGCCAACAGGTTTCCTCTTGGATCCCTTCCATTCCTCTCTCCCCCATTCCCTTGCTTTACTATATTGGCTTTCTAGGCTGTAAGTTTTCGTTACAAGGTATTAAAATATGTATGTTTTTAACACTAAAGTAGAACAGCCTAGACTAGCTTGGCCCAAACTATCAAAACCCAAACATACTGGTAACTTTATTGTAACTTTTCCTTGGAGTAAGCCAGAGTCTGTTGACTTATATTCATTATGTTAAGCCATGTGTCAACTTCCAGTAAGAATATTTACAAAAGCGGTTAATCATCAATAGGTGACTTAAAATCTAAGGGGTTTTTGGTGTGTGTATGTAATATAAAAAGGTAAGTTGGTGATGAGGGATGGGCCCAAACCATAACATGTGGTTCTGCATCGAAATTGTCAAGGGATGTGGGCTTTTGGCCCAACGGTGAAGGAGAAGGCCTCATTTCATGCAGCTACAGCTCTACTCTTTCCTTAAATTTAGTGCTCATGGTCTTGATTTGTGTTCATTGCTACTAATATAGCAGGCTGATTTCCTTCACCTATAAGGAGGAAACCTTCTTATGTACCAGAACTATCACAATGAAGAATTATTGTTCTAGGGACAAGGGTGTGTGTGAATATTGCTTTTTTCCTTTTTTTTTTTTTTCCTCATGTTGTCTCTAATCAAATGTAATCACCGCAGCATGTGTTATTGATTTTGTAATTGCTTCTTGAATGGTTTGGGCCTCAAGACTGCTACACTTGTGAGGATGTCATTTGGGTTATATATATAAGCTAATGGATGATGTATCTTTTTATTAAGAAAGCCCTCTAATATCTCAGTTAAAGATGAAAGACTTGTCCCAGAAGGCCTCACTTTCCAACGTGACTCGACAGCAGTCTTTCACCAATATTTTGTATAGCTTATTTAAATGCTTTTGTTGCTCACTGTAAAGTGGTGAGGCCAAAGGTATGGACATTGTCCATGTAAATCCTGTGGTTGCAGCATCTGAGCTGGAGCATGTAGCTTGCTTTGATGCTTCAAAAAATGGCTGATACTGTCTTGTTGGTTCCCAAACAGAGCAGTTGTTTCTGGGTACTAGCTGAGCATCACTTAATGTATGTCTCAAGACAGGCTGAAAAAGCTCCTGTTTATATGGGATCAAAAGGGGAAGTGGATAAAGGAAGGAGAGGCTGCATGGGCATTATATACATGATACACAAACAGAATTGTGCTATGTGAAGGCAACCAGTTTCTTCTTGGATATGATGGAATTTAGGTTATCTTGTGTGACTTCTAGCACATCACTTTTACCAACCAGAAAATCCAGCTTGAGGTGTCAGTGAAGCCTGAAGTGCAGCTGGGACTCAAATTTATGGTACGTCTGAAGTCTTGCAGTGGGGTTTGAATGACAAAGTAGGGGTGGCACCAGCATATTGGGAATCCTGAAGAGAGATACTGCCTAGCTTGGGTGGTCTCTCCCCCAGCATGATGGCTACTCTGCATCATCGTAGTCTGGTGAGATGGCTGATCTGATGGCTCACTACTGCCAGGAAAAGTTGGTCCTGCTGCCCTGCCTGCTTTGGCTGTGCATTCCCATGTTCTCTCCTGCATGAGGTCTGGTACTTGTCCAACCCCTTGGTGGTCTGGTTCAGCATGCACAGCTATGAGAAAAGCAACCCAGCAAGGAGGGTTAGAAACACGCAGCTGTGACTAGGAGCTAACAGATTAAGACCTCTAGCAGAAGCAGTCTATGAGGGCTCAGCTGTCTTGGGAAGCCTCACGCTATTGATATCCCTGTGGTCTGAGCTCCCTCTTCTAGAGTATTTCATGGGAAGACTTAAGGCATCCTTGTGGAGGTATGAATTAACACAGAGCTCTGCTCATAAGAGGAGCTGTACTAGTTCTCCTGCTCCGAACACCTGGAACATCCTATTTTTCTTTTCCTTGACAGCTTTCTTTTAGCTCAGTCAGAGGGAGTGAGAATGAGTTCACCTGGCTTTAGATGTCTAGATCAGAGCCAGTCAATTTGGGCTTCCTTTAAACCAACAGGGGGAAATAGATCCTTTGAAATGCATTTCATCTGGCCCATTTTTTTATCTGCTTTAGGATGAGGTTAGTCCCACATTCAGGCTAGAAAAAGAGATGCAATTAATGTGAGAAGAGCCTAGCTCAGATGTCTGCAAGATAGACATCTGCATTTGGTCACATAAATCCCACCCGTAGAGCTGCTGCACTAATGTGACGAACCAAGATGAATGGCTTCAATTAATAACAACAATAATAATATAGACTCTATAGTCTAAATATAGAAAATAATTTCAGATTTTTTTTTTCACATGTGGGCCAGATCTTTCCTTGGTATTGGTCAGATTATTTTTTTATTCAGCGTGGCTCATGGTGAGTAGTTGGTTGCAATGGTCAGGAGCAGTGGTAGTACCTCCTTTAGGTAAGATAAACTAACATACTCTTCCTGCAGGTACAGGCTGATAGAAATAGGAGGATTTTCCAAGGTAAGGATTTAGTTTTGTTCTTTCAAGTGAGATTGGAGAGCAGTATCTCTGTTGAAGATATCCTTTGTAAAAGCACAATGGCTGCAACTTCTGGAACTACTCGCGACCCCCAAACTTACTCTTTATTAGTGTTTCTCACTCAGCTAAAGCTGAAGCAAACAAATGAAACTAATTACTCTTGAAGTTGGGTATTGCCTTCTTGAGCTTTATGAGCCTATTTTTCTGAAATTAGAAATTGCCTAACTATGTGGAATGTTTCCAGCAAAACTGCTTCCTACAGCCGCAATTTTTACAGTCACATAAGTGCTTTGTGGGCTACCTTTGGGTAGGCAGCAGTGACATCCAGTGGCCAGCGACCTGATCACAGGTCTTCTCTCTGAGCCCGTCTCACCTGGGACATCTCTTCCTTGGCTAACGTTGTCTGAGCCCATTGTGGTTTAACACGCTTATTCTGCTCAGGTCTTTTTGTTAGGTTTTTTTTGGGTGTTTATTTTGGGTTGGTTTTTTTTTTTTTTTTCATAATCCCCCCCCACCCCCCCAGTGACTCTAAAATCCTCAGGTAGATCTTCTCTGAAACTCCAACAGGGACTATAGAAATCTGATTGAAGCCAACAATCTCTTTTTTTTTTTTTTTAATGTAAAGTATTTTAATATGGCTGCCTGTAGACATGGATGTCTAAATGGGGATTGAAGAACAAGGCACAGGTATCAATGTTGGAAAAGTTTGGCCTTCTTTGGATTCTCTACAGACCACAGAGTACAAAAAGCCTATGGGAAATGGAGCATAGCAATAGAGGCCCTGCATGTATTGTTTTAATATTAACTTATTTACTTTCAAGTCAGTGGGTCTGATCCCAAGTGAGTCAGCTCATTACAGACTAAGACTGAAGACTGGGTGGGGTTTTTTGGTGTGGTTTGTTGGGTTTTTTTTTTTTTGGTTTTTGGTTCCAGGAGTAAACATTTTCAGGATCAGATCCATAGTTATCTACCTCTAATTGCAGGAAAAAACTGCTGAACTGGTAATGCACGTTCAGACCACTTATACCTCCTCTGTGCTTATATAGTCCATAAGGCTTTTTAACACAGGAACACATGGTCCACCTTAATTTTAAATAGGTACTCCTTTCAGTTATGTCAGCTACTTAAATTTATTTGCAGACAGTCAATTCATATTGATCATAACTTGACCTTACAATGACCTTGAGCAAAGGTACTCTGTGACTGCTACAGATATTGTGATCAATACTGGAGAGCAATTGACTACACCTAGTTACTGATAAATGAAGTTTAAAAAAAAAAAAGGTATGCTATTTTCAGAAGCAAAGATAACTGCTCATTTAGTCGACTGTTTGCAAAGGTTTAATATTGATACATGAAGTTATAATGACATCCTTGGGCATTCTCAAATGGTAGAAAACAATAGGGTGCAGAGTCACTGTAGCACATTAAGGAGAAAGAATCATTAGTTCCCAACTTCAAATAAGAAATTTCATGATATTTATGACAACAACACTAAGAACAAATACACTTACTTAGCAGTCCTCATTGGAGAAGGCATGTATCAAACTGTGCCTCTTTTCTTTATGTGTGAGCCAGGTCTAGTGAAATAAAACACTGTATTACTGTGCACGGAACAAAGCCTTTAGTACCACTTATTTTACTTTACTACCACTCTCCTTTGCACATTTGTGCCTGAATTAAATTGTGCATCCCCAGGTATAACCAACTGTAATCATGAGGAAGAGATCACTTTGGTCTCAGCACATCTGCTACACATTGATACGCTTCCCTATGCTGCCTGAAGTTGAAAGGGAAGATGCGAGGGATGTTTCCCCCTGCTATTCTCGCTTTGCTCAGGGTCCCGCTGAGCGATGGGAGCCGAGTACCAGCAGCTGAGATGCAAGCAAATGAAAGTCCATTGACAAAATGGTAGCTGGCTGTGCGGGAGGGTGGCTTCATCCCCAAATCCGCTGGTTTCTGTACAGGGGAGGCTGCTCCGGCGCATGCCTGGGGCTGAGATGCGATGCCTGGAGGATGCTCCAGGGACATGGGAACAACAGAGCTCACAGAGGTGCTAGTAGAGCTTGTCCCCTACCACTGGCCCTGAGCTTGCTTTCTGTCAACGCTGCTTGCAATACAACCTGGGTCTGACTTTTTACATGTACGCATCAGGGTGGTTTTTTTTTTTTGTTGTTGTTTTTGGGTTGTCTTTTTTTGGTAGATTTTTACATCTGTGACATTCTTTACAAAAGAAATTAATTAAATGGCAGGATGGTTAAAGCTACGCAAATCAGAAACAGGAGGAGAAACGTTTTGCAGGCGCGGACCTCCCATAGATCTCTCTGCACTCTTCAGTGTTTTCTCCAGGCACTTGAATTTCTCCCCCCATCCCCAAAGTTAATCTCCTGATCATATTTCTTCAGTCCTATACAGTAAGTGTGGGTTTTTTCTTTTTTTTCCCCACACTTCTCTGTTTTTTGTAGAGACGGTGTCCTCCTCCAGGCTTCCTCTACATCTCACACTTCAGTCAAGCTATTTATTAATAAACCTGTGTTTTCAGTGTGTTGATACATCAATAAAGTACAGAGTGGTTCAGTTAGTCAGCATTCTGGGAAATCCTTTGCTGTATTGAAGAACTGTAAATCTCCATTATTGCTTCCCATAGCACAAATAAAGAATAGCCTCTTACCTTTGCAGCCTTCTCTTTGTTAATTTTTAAGGGTGAATGCATACATATTCCCTAGCAAAGAGGATCAGTTTGTGCATAGCCCAGATACCAGGCATTTATTGGTTTTGGGGTTGGGTTTTTTTTCCGTATAGCTTCAGCTGCTACCTGAAGTTCAGCAGCAATGAAGGGAAGCCAGGGTGAGTGCAGCAGGAAGCAATATTGAAACGTTTGGATGAAAATAATCATCAAGACTTCAGGATTTTTTCCAAAGCGAATGAAACCTGGAAGCTTTAGCGATTAGTCCATGACTGATTGAAGAGGTATGTCACCTGCTACTACATGGCAGCACATCCCATCACATTGCAATTGCCTGCCTGGAGTCATTACGGTGTATTACATCCTTTTGTTATCAAACTGTGTCATGTTGCATCACAATCAGAAGCAGCCGGATGGAGACGTGGCTGACACGTTGCCTGTAACAGATGCAATGAGACATACTATCCAAAGCACATACCTGCTTTTAGTCAAGGCTCAATTTGCTCAGAGTGTATTTTGACATATCTACAGAGAGTTTGAAGTCACAGGTAATCCCTTCTGTGTTTGCCAGCTCTCATTCAAGACACGAGTCTTTCTGTTGGACTAGGAGGAAATGCAAGCTTTAAATTACCTTTGCTTGTTTCGGTGTCATCAAATAGGTAGGAAAACCTGCTTAGTCTATTTAGTGCAATAAATGCATGAGATTTGGGACTGTTAGGCACTCTGGGAGGTTGTTTGTTGCTTTTGGGATTAGGGTTTAAAAAAAAACTTGAAGAAATAAAAAAAGGCTTCTAGTTACTCTTTAAAAAACTTGTGTAAAAATGAAGAAACTCTGGTAAAAGTACTAAAAGTGGGCTTCTGAACTACTGGAAAAAATGTATTAAGATGGCAATATTGCAAAAGCAATAACATTTTCCCATATTAATGAATATTGAATTAAAGCAAATTTTTTTATATGAATGCATGGCATTCATGACATGCCAAATTAATTCTTTGTGATCAGAGCCACTGCAATCAATACTAAATGAATTCATAATCATAAGATACTTAAAATAAAGGGTTACCACAAAAAAAAACCCCAAAAAACCCCCAACCAAACAAAAAAAACCAAAACAAAAAAACCCAAACAACCAAATAAAAGGCCATCATCAAAACTGCAGCCTACTAGTAAAGCATTTCCCTGTAAGATGGTGCTAGCTATGATGGTCAGTGGTAATCCTTTTATTTATTTAGTCTTTTGTTTGACCTCTTCCTCTCCCAGTTCTTCTTGTTGGAATATTCTGTATATGATACAACGAACTTCAGGGATTTCCTAATATTGATGGACAGTATTGCCCCATAGTCTCATTGGACTAGTTTCTCATGTGCTTAGGTTTTCATCCTTTAGGGATCGGCAGTCAGTTATCCAAGAAAGCCTTATATCAGATCCTGTTAATAAAAAAACCCCTTATACCAGCCTTGGAACTTTGTTGTGTTAGAGAGAACTCAAATGTCATGAGAAACACAAAAGGAACAGTGGGTAGTGTATAAAGAGAGGTGTGTGTCATATATCGGAATAAATTTCTCCTTTAGGGAATGGGTTGTACACAGATGAAGATAATGGTAAAGCATTCAACTTTTTCATTTGTATGGCTGTTTTCTTTAGTCATGTTGCTGGGAGTCTGGGTGAGGCTCTCACTAGAGCTGAGAATAGGAAGTCTGTCCTGTCTGGCTTCACCGTGCTTCCCTCCTCGAACCTAGGCAATATGAAAAGGTGAAAGGAGAGAGGTGAGACACAAGATGGAAGAATGGTGTAGAGGAATGAAGGGTAGGACGATGGTGCGAGAGGTAATGTGACAAGTGCATGGGGTGGGTCAGTGGTGACTCCAGAGTTAGGGTGCAGCACAAAGGGGTGGCTGATGGCCGGGGACGGGGATGAAGATACACCAGGGTGATACTATCGAGGAGAATGGTAGAAAGTAGGAAGGGAGGAAGGACAAAACCAGGAGAGGCAGATGGGCAAGACCTAAGGAGGGTAATAGCAGAGGTTGGCAGGTGATAGGAAAATTAATGCTTTATGGGACATACTAATTCCAGCTTTTTTGTCGTTGTTTGGGTATTTTTTTTTGGTTTTGTTTTTTTTTTTTTTTTTTCTTTCTATGAAATATTACTTTAATTGACTAGTTCTTTAAAAGTCTTCTGGAGGAAAAAAGTTGGAAGTTAAAAGTGCAAGTTAACCCAGTAGAGGCAGCGACCCAGGAGCACAGGTTCCCCTGTACTTTGGCAGTGTGCTCTTCAATATTTGTTTTGCTATGGGTATACTTACCAGGTGGGGAAAAAATATTTTCAAAGAAGAGTCTATACTGGGAAAGCCTCTCCAGAAGGTACTTTACCTACCTGGGGCGTCGGGCTGTGGCTCCTGGGCTGTCACACAACCTCTGAAGTAAAAGGAATTACCTGTGCTGTACTGGTATAGCTGACAGATAAATCTGCCCTAATCTGCCTTAATTATACTCTTCAGTACAGGGTCTTTCTGGTGATTTGAGGGTGGGAGGTTCAGCGGGGTATAAAAGTCAACTGTTTTCCCTTCTAGTTGGAATAGGGGAGAATTAGCTGGATGATATTAGGAGAGTTTCTAAATATCTTTCCTGCCAATATTTGATTAGGGACTTTAATTTCATTAGACAAACTGATTTTTTCATTAGCCAAACTGATTTTTTTCATGCATTGCTCTCCTTTTAATGTGTGAATTACATGGGATTTGACTCTCATTACAACATTGATATGGGTGTTGCCTTCAGATGGACACCAGCACCAGTGCCGTGCTTGCGGCCGGGTCTGCTGAGAAGAGCTGATTTGTGTTTTGCCCCGGGAAGTGATTTCTGTAAATACCCAGTTATACTGCATGGGTCAGTGTACCTGTGTACATAGTCCAGCATCCTCTTGCACGGTCTTTCTTGGGAGAGTAAATTCCAGTAACTGACCTGGGTCTCCTGGTATAGGTTATGATATCCACCAAAGTAGGACTGTATCATGTGAAGCATAGTTTGGGTAAAACTGTGGAATGGAGCTGATAGAGGACACAGTTCAACAAGTATGTGCCTACCTTGAATCCAAGCAGTTTAGCTGCAATGATTACAGGGCAGCCTTTCCATTTCCAAATCAAGATTGCCATAATTCATTTTCTTTTGATAGTATTAATTCTGGATCATTTACATCTCATGCCATGTGTGCATCAGTTTTGCGTGAATATTGTCACTTATTGTAATGAGGATGAAGGATACCATTTTATATACTTTTACTGAATAAATGAAGTATCTAAACAATAATATGGAAAGGTATTTAAAAATGTATTTTCCAGGGCCATTTGGGGTAAAACAAAGCTGAAAAAGAGAAGTAAGATGAAGTTTCCAAGTGCTTCTGTAATTATGAATGAGTTATTTCAGCTATAGTCCTGAAGTCCGGTGCAATGCATACATATGCAATCATAGTGCCTAATGTTACTAGCTGCCTGGTGCTGTATATGCCCCTTAAAGCACTGGGGGACGTAACTGTGCTGGTATTAAGTATATGAGATAAAAGTAAAATAAAAATCAAGATAGTTTGGTTCAAAGTCGCATCAGTTGAGGCTGAGATTACATGAAGCTGAATTGGTACTTGTTTTACTGGCTTCTCAGAAAATACAGGTGCTGAAGGAGGTGAGCCCGGTTGTTATTGCCAGATAAAACTCTCTGCTTGGAGTGGGAAAATAATAGAATTGAAAAAAGTGGTTGTTGTTGTTGCATAGCTTTTTAGAAAGGCAAACATGACCTTTTATTATTGAGGCGGTTATGGGAACACCCATCATTTTTATAGGCTTGTGTTTTCGTAGATAAACATGTTGACAGAATTTTTATAATTGTTTTGAAAGTATTTTTATTAAAATCTTATTTTGTATAATATTGAGTAGATCTGTTCTGAACTGAAGTAGAATCAACTTTGATATTTCAAATGTTTTATTTTTAAAATTTCAAACCTGTCCTACACCGGGCAAGACTGAACTGAACATCTCAGCAGAGGTCTGGGTGATGATGTCCATTGGAGGAGCCAAGGAAAAGCAATGTGTTTTGCTTGTTGAAGTGATCAACAGTTTAGCGTTAATAAGGTTGCAATATTGCATGTTGTAGCCAGATTGTAACATTCTGTTTGTCAGAATAGTCAAAAGTTGAATTCTGGATTCAGTTCTTTTGATGCACGGAAAAAAAAATAATCCCTGTATGGAAATACTTCAGTATAAAGTTTCCAAATGTTTGTGAGCCCTCAGGAAAGCAAACTAAATTTTGTAGTATAAGAAATGAGCAAAATTTCTTTATCAAAAGATGTTTTTCTGCAAACTGTCCTTTACATTTTTGCAGAGTTGCTACGTCAGACAAATAAAGTATTTTCCCCCGTATTATATAGTAGGTATGGGTTTATTTATACTAAATATAACATCATTATATAATAAGTTTTCTTGGAGTGCTTGGTACTGTACAAACCACAAAAATTTTTGCTCCAGTGACCTTGTAATATAAAACTGAGGGAGCAATCACATTGCATTTTGTGCCAGTGCGGTGAAATTAGTTTTGCACTGCCTAGGCAAAAGGATCTCCCTTGTCATCCAAATTACAGGACTGGGGCCAATATGTATGCACTCTGCCTGTTTGTTTATGCCATACGAATGGTAATACTAGGGAATATTTTTAAGAGTTGATGTCCCTTTTCCCTCCACATTTGTGGATTTTGTTGTTTTGTTTTGTTTTTTTTATTTTAATACTTCTCTCCTAAGCAAAATGCGTCCGTTCAACAGAGTTGAAATGAGTTATGTTAATCTTCCAACATAAATATGAAACACTTTCAGTTGTTTTGCCATCATTAGTTGTCCAGCTCAAAAGCAGAGATCAGTTTACAGGCAGGGTCTCTCATAATACAGACAGTGTTTGTTGGGGTGAGGTACATAGGAAGAAACATGGATGTTTGGCCAAGTATTAAGGAAGAGCTTTAAACTTGTGGAATTTTTTCCTCATCATCTTTTTCTTTAAATCCAGGCTTCTTTCTGCTTTACGTATTTCAAAGCTCATGCAGCCAAAGGAAGGAGATTTTCTAGCAGTGGGGGGTAAGCCTATTAAAATTCATCACGATTCTCTTTATTGAAAGGGGTAAACAAGAATCAATTTTCTTTACTAAAGAAGTTGGCCGAGGTGCAGGTTCATCTAGGGCAGGGTGAACACTTATAGAAAGTTAACCCAAGAAATGCGAGGTACACAAAATTAGTGTGACTTCTTCTTTCAGCTGGAGACTGAGAGGGGTGTGTGGGGCAACACAGAGGATTTCATAGGTTTTGCCTTTATCAAATCAACAGAAGGACTTCAAAAGATGTATGGTTGTGTATTTTCTCAGCCAAGAGATGGGCATTTATTTAATAAAATACCCATTAAGTGGAGCGGGAAGCTGTTGCAAAGACTAAATTGGCCAGGATGGCCATGAAGACACCACAGGCGACCAATATTACCCCCTCCAAATGCTGTTTTCCTGCTTGTCCGCTGGCTGAGAGATGGATTTTGTACATGATGAAAGTGTGGAGAGGCCCTGCTTTCTGTCCCTGAGGAGGGCATTGGGTTTCCCTGAGCCCGGGGGATTAAGCCCTATGGGCACCCTCCTCCTGTTTGAAGTACATGATATTGATGTTTTTGGTAAAGCAAGGACTCTCAAATGCACATATCACGCCAGGCTCCATGGAGTCTACGCTCAGTGGAGATGCATAGGCAGAGATGGAGGGCAGCCAAGAACGGCTTCTGCTCGGGAGGGTGAGCGTTGTGCTATGTAATGGCTTAGATTGGTTTCAGGGCCTTCCTGTAGCTAATATTTGTTACGTTTCCACAGAATATAAAAGTAGGCTTGCATTTCAGGCTAGCTTGGGCTTCTTTTAACCCCAGATCATCTGGGTTTCATAGGTACTGGTCATACCATAAGCTTAAATATTCTTTTTCTTCACGTGTTCCCTTTCAAATAGGGTCAAGACAGATTTTTATTTTTAAACATTTGGAGTTTGTTTTCATAAAGTTTCTCCAATCAAGACAGTATCCAAGCCATCTTGGGCTGTAGTCGTACATCCAGTATTACTACATTAGTTCTTAATAAAGAACTCATGCAAAAACCAGATTCCCTTCACACTAACTACAGAAACATGTTACGGGAATGTGACCGTATAGCTGTATGGAAAATGATATTACTTGCAGAAGATTTGTTGTCACATAACAGCCTGCTCATCTGCTGATTACTATCTTACACTTATTGTGCATCTTCCTTTGTGTAGTGACTGTGATACTTTCAAAATCGTTCAAAATCTCTGCAGTAAAAGAAAATAATAATAATAATAACAACAATAATAATAAAAAAGCCTGAAATGCCTGTGCTAGGATCAAGCTAAATCCAAACTAAAAGCAAATTTATACATATGCTGTATATTAAGCTTAACCAGGGTAACGCCCCTTTCCTTTGGTTTTTGGAAAAGAGTCCCACATTGTCACATGTAAAGGGACATTTCAGCACTGATTTTCATTTTCATGAGATTAAAAGTGAAACATGTAACCACAAAGCTGGTTTATGTCATCCCCTGTTGGAGCCAGCAGTAATGCCAAAAATTAGATATTTGATAGGTTTGTGAGCGAAACAGATGCAGGAGGGATGCCATTCCCACAATTTTAAACTCCTTCTTATCTTTAAGCTAGAAAGAACATTCCAGATGAAGAAAATCTATCTTATTGGCTTTAGAAAATAGAGGAAGAAAGTTGCCAAAAAAAAAAAAAAAAAGACTAAGAAGAGAAGTTAATTTAAAACCAATGTCAGTCTTGGGGAATTGTAAACCATAATTGAGGAAGGGAGCGTGTGTGTATATACATTCATATATGTGTGCACATGTACAAAATAAATAGGCTGAGATGGGGCTTTTCCCTTCCTTTTTGATCTGCTTAATGCAGCCTGCAGTCTCGCTTTAGCTTTTTTAATACTTTTGGGCTGCAGAGAGATGGGGGACAGTAAAAATTAAGGGAAGAGTCTCCCCCAAACATACACCCAATAAACTCAGTGAAAGCTAAAGCATCCAAAAAGTATTCTTTCAGCTTTTTGTTTTGGAAGCAGTTTGTATGTCCCTGTTCTTTTTATTTCATTCTGCCAGCTGTCTGCTAAACAAATCTAGCCAGGTGGGGCTTACAACCCATGACTAAAAAACCTACTAGTGCAGCTGTCCAGCTTGCCTGGAGGAAGAATTCTAACAAATGGCAGGAATGAAAAGATTGGTTTTGTTTTCAAGAAAGTAGCTATGGTACCTTCCTTGCTTCATGGTTTGTTTGTTGGTTTTTGTTTTTGTTTTTTGGTTAGGTTTTTTTTGTTTTTGTTTTTTGTTCTGCTTGCTTCAGTTAACTCATGGCCTCCTAAGGTTTTACAGAGTAATGGAAAATCCACTTCTGTGGTTTATCATTTAATGTGTTTTTTGGCATTGCTTGGGTTTTGGTTTTTTTTTCTTTCTCCCCCCCCCCCCCCCAATGATTTTATTCTGTGTTAGACACATAGGGCAGCTTGGCTGCATCGAGTGTTGCTAAATGTAAAATAATCTGACATTTTCCCTACAAATCGCTGGTAAGCCATATAGTAGCTTAGCTGGATTTTTAAATATTCAGGAGTTGAATATATAACTAGTGAAGGGTGATGGTTGGTATTGTTTATCCACAAGCTGGGGACAGAACAGGCTTCTTTGCACTGCTTCATCAATCGACCTCAACTGTGATTTTCTAGTCAGCAAATGAGTGCTTCATTTTGTGTGTCTGTGTTGAGCTAAACAAGATCTGTGCTAAAAATTACTAAACTGCCATCTGATCTATAGTTCCAGCAGTAGGAGAAGATTAGCATGTGAGCCACCGAGCCACCTTCTCTCACTTCTTCCAGAAAAAGGAACGTGTGAAAGGTGTTTGTCACAAATTTCCACTTAGGGAATTCAGCTGAAAATCTCCCTCTGATTTTTGTTAGATAACAGCCAAAAAAAACCCCAAAATTGGCTTTTGGCACAATCCTGCCTCCTTTGAAGCCGGTGACATCTTGTTCGTTTGACATCTTTTGTGCAGGTCTGCATTGATCAAGATTTATCTGGTGGAGTGAATTGCTCAGTAAGGAGTTGAGGGCTTTTGGCACTTCTCAGGTATTGCTCTGGGTCTCAGGGGTTCCAGCTGTAAAGGTGCACATGACATTAACACCTCTCAGGGTCAGGGTGGTGCCTCGCAGTAAAGCTGCGATATAAGCTTTGGGTTTGATCCAGAGCTAGTAAAGTATTTAGGCTTATGCTTACATAGGTGTGTGAACGGTGCCACTGAAGTCAGCGGAACTACTGTTTTGACCAATTATTGCTTGTCTAAAGGTAGAAAATCTCACGTGAGGTTAGGACTTCGTTTTGATGGGCACTCTATAGTCAAGTGACTATGTGCTTTATTTAAAGCATGTATTTAATTGCTGGACTACAAACATGTTAAATTCTTGTAGACCTGATTTCAGTGACTTACCTGTTTCCTTACTAGCATACCAACAGATCTGTACCCCAGAACTGATAAGCAAGATGTGGAGGTGCATGCATGTACAGGGTCCTACTGAAGTTCCCAAGAGATGTAGGTGCCAGGTCCAAACGTACTCACCTCCTTGCACAATTAGAGTTTTGCTTTGGGAAGCAGCAAGGCGCATGTAATGCACATTCAGCGCTTGCCATTTATCCCTCTCTGTCATCATTATTTTCACATGAAAAAAACGAATGCAGAAGGGATGCAATGATTATTTCCATGTCTCTTTGTAGCATGTACACTTCTCCATATCCACCCAGCCAGTGTGTTCGGATAGCGTCCCCTTTCCAGTCGATTTGGGAGATTGAGACCTCGTCCTATCTCTGCAAAGGCAACGGGGGAGCAATGCACGCTGCCTGGGCTGGACAAGTCAAAATGGCATCCAGTACGGGCAGGCGAAGCCAGATTGCTGTTGCAGGCGCCGTTATTTCCTTTTGTTGTATAACAAGGCATGAGTGATATTGGTTGAGTGCTCACAAGCCAAGAAAAAAGAAGGCCAATTTTTCATGAGGAAACTGAGGTGCTGAGGCAGAACTAACCCTCACGGTTTGTTGTTAGTTAATGAAGAAGCAGTAAGTGGGGGATTTTGGCAAAACTTGGTGTGTAAGCATAACAATTGTAATGACATTATTTAACACACAATGGAATAATAAAGGCACTTAAATGCTACGATTAAGAACTGTGCTAAGATTCTTGAATAGCAACTGAAACCAAAAAATGTGGCTATGTTATTCTCAAAACCCATAGAGAAATGTATTCATTTTACTCCTTCATTCCATTTTTCTGAACCTACAGTAGAATCCTAGAATGGCTCCAGCAAAATCACTGGAATTAGCTCCTTTTGATGATATTCTGCATTAGAGTCTCTGGACATTGTTATCAACTTCAGCTTTTTACCTATTTTTCTTTATTGTTAGGCAATGGGAAATGTCTATATTACATTAAAAATGCTTATGTTCATTCCCCATCCCATTTATTTTCCTGAGAATAGTGTCAGATTCTGAAGGCCTGTACAATGTACAGGGGAGATATATCTGTGAAATAGCAGGATAGTATTAGGAAAACTGAAACTTGAGAATAATTTGCCATAAATTATTTTACTGGGTATTATAACAACTTCTTAATGTAAAGGATTTTCTGGACTTGCAATATTTTTACAAGAAGCTCTGTTTTAAAAAAGAAAAAGAAAAGGGGTGGGGGGGGATCAAAAATACTATATTGTAGCTTTCCTTTAGTTTTCCATACATTTTCAAATATGATTCTAAACGCTCTGTAAAGCATACAGTTACTGTTACCATGGATGAGCCCAAACCAGCTCGGCTTTGGGAGAGGAGATGTGTACCATCTTTATGCTAAACTCATCACCAGGTCATTTCCTGACTGCTGTGAGAACAGCCCATTGCTTCTGCAGACCACGATTAAAGAATGGGAGACCCAAGAAAGCTCCAAAATGCTGTGTGGGATTTTACCAGTCCAGTCAGTAAGCCATGGTGCCAAGGGTGTAATGTAATATTATAACCATCTGTTGTCAAAGGCCATTATCCCAGTAGCACCTGGACACCACTCACCCTCCTTGTCGTGGCAGCAGTGTGTCACCATGGTATCTGGATGACTAGCAGGAGATGGAGCACAAGGAGGAGGTGGCAAAAGCGCAAGTAGCACAAAAAGGCCCTTGAATTGTGGAGAACTTTGCTGCTATGCTGTTTGGTGCTCAGTACAAAAAGGGTTTCCATTATAGCCTCCAATATAACTGAGGCTAGCATAGCGGTTCCAAGGCTGTAAGCTCCCTGGACTGCCTCAGACTGGTAACAATTGGCCAACTCTCACAGTTTTAATGTGAAATTCACCTTATTCGGTGATTGAAAGTTTCTTATGATCACCACTGTCAAATTTTTTTTTAGATTTTTGCATTTATCCACAGTGGTTATAATGCCTCCCCCCCCCCCCCCCCCCCCGCCTTTTTTTTCCTTCTTCTTTTTTTTTTTTTCCCCCCGAGTGGGAGTGAAGTTGGTAGAGCTACAGTTTTTCTCTAACCCTCATGTGTAGAAATATGAGGCTGATCCTTGTGGAGACGTCCTCCATCTGCCCCTTTTCCAATATTTGCAATGTGATGGAAGTGATAGTACTTTCAGGAAAGAAATTCCAGTTGCTAAGGAATAGGACAGAAATCAGGTAAAGGAATATTGAGACATGAAATCGAAACCAAGTTTGACAAGGAAGTCTGAACATTAAAAATATGTTGGAACTGTGAGGAAATAATATCCTGTGGACTGTGAGGAACAGGAGAGGAAAAAGTAATCCAAGACACTGAACAAGAGTGGGAGGCCAGGAATGGAACATGAGGGATAGGAAGCCGTGGTGACAAGGTGGACCTATGGCTGTGGGACAGAGGAGGGGTCTGCAACAGAAGGCCAGTGGGAATGGTAGCTCACAGCATCCCATGGGACAGCAGAAAGTAGGTAAAGACTTGCAACATAAACCAATAGGGCTGAATTTTAGACTTGAAATGAAAACACACAAATCAGATTTATTAAAAGCTACCAACCAGTGAATTTTCAAGTCATATATGAATTCGTTTTCTAGAGGATGGAAAGGTTTAAAGGGTAAAATAGTTTCAAAGACTGAATAGTTCAATAAACATGGATACTTCAAATACTGGTAATATCTTAACATCTGAGTGTTTCTCCATCTGAAGAGCTTTTGACTTTAAGCTGGTAAATAACTTGGATTCCAGCCACTCTGACCACTTCCTGTGGGGACAATTTGTCAGTCAATAAAGGCATAAAGTTAGGGACTATTTGGTTTCTTATTATGCAGAATTAAAGATTAAGCTTGACTCAATATTTGATGAGGCCAGGAGTAAGCAAGGCCATGAACAAGCAAAATTACTTCTGTATTACAGGAGTACAACACTTACCAAGAGAGGAAATACTTTTTTTTTTCTTCTTTTGTTTTTTCCCCCCTCCTCCTCCTCTTCTGTTGCTACTAATATCAACTTTGTTGTAGCCTCCATGAGCTTCTGCATGCCTTCTGTCTTTTTTGACTCAGAGAAATACTGAGAGAGAAGACCTGAAATGAGGAAAGTGAGCCAGAAAGGGTAAGTCTTATAATACTACCAGTCCTGCCATATTATGTGAACGTGAAGACTGAGATGTCTAGGTTTGATGTTCTTTGGGTTTTTTTTTTTATATATCCTCATTAAAAAAACAAAAACAAAACAACAAAACACTTTACCTTGGACTAGTAGTAGACAGGAAGAATAAGTGTGGTGGCTAATCCCATTTAGGACCAAGATGATTGTTGGAGCAGTAGGGATAGCAGTGGAACGTCTCAAAGTCTGCTCAATAAGTCACTGCCAGCCATGAATTTATGCAGGTTTAGGAGAGACCGATAAGGCTCGGGTCCCACCTTTTAAGGTCACTCTCCTTCTGGATGGGTTTGGTGTACAAGAGCAGCATTTGGGAAGTGAGATATTGTTGGGTGGGCTACTGGGGTTGAAGAAGTAGAGAAGACCATGCAGATAGCAGATATATTGAGCCATCCAAAGGCAACTGAACTGAGGAAGCTAAAATTTCCAGAACCATCAGAGGGACAAAACGTAAAAATTCAGAGGACAGAGAGGGGAGAAGTCTGCAGAAAGGACTTCGAAGAGACAGAGGGTAGAAGGAAGAGGGAGCGACAGAAAGCCAGAGAGAAGAAAGAAAAAAGGAGAGCGTCAGAAAGGGGTTAGATGTGGGGAAAGATCCAAGGGAAGAGAGTAATGAGAAATTCAGTAGGCGAAGTTGTAGGAAAAGGGCAGTCTCTGATGGAAAAAATCTTGTGACTAAAACATTAGGCTTAGATTCACTTAAACCTGTTAAATGGGAGATTAAATGGTTGTCACGTGGCATACATTGAAGTGGTTGCATTTTTCATGTCTGCTCAGAAAATCTTTCTCACCAAAACAGATTCCAGCCTTTTCTTCCTCCTTTTTCCAGTGCTACTGAATTCCCTCGGACAGAGGTATTGTTATCTGTGATTAGGAAAGAGGTTATGCCTGTAGTCCTTGCAACACTTTGACATCTGCTTTGACATTCCCATGATGAATAAGTTGTCCTTTCGACAATTCTTATCAGATGGGGCTACTTTTGAAGGCCACTTTGAAACTCCAGCTATGGAACATCAAGCTGCTGCCCAGGGCAAGGTGCTGTGAGTATGCAAAATCTGAGAAGTTGCATTCAAGTCTTCCCTTTCTTAAAGGTGTCACTTCAAGGTGATGATTATGGTTTTTAAAAGGGGAATATTTCTGAAAACTAGTTATTTTAGAGATATTCTGCCATGTCAGCTAACCTTAGCAAAGAGCAGTCTGCTGTCTCCAGGACAGCTTGAAAGGCTCTCTCATGAGTAGTCAGAATTTGTGTTCCTTGTCAAACACCAGAGCTGACACCTCCAAGGCATGCAGGAAGATATATTTAATCATCTTCATTTTCATTTGATCTTTGGTTCTTTTTTGGTATTTATAATCCTGAAACACTCGCTTGAGAAGCTCTGACAGGTCTGGAACAATATTAAGAAATTCTGCCTCTCCAATCCTCGTTCTAAAAAACAACTGTTAAAGGAAAATAAAACTAGGATATGCCAATGTTCTCCATTTGTTTCTCCAGTTTCAGGTAATCCAAGCAGATCTTGTCTTCCACCTGCTTCCAGGCCTCATCTTTCTGCATTTTAGCATTTCCCACATTTCCCATTCTAGAATCATCCTCTCCATCCATGCATGCCCCCCCCTTAAAAATGCAGACAAGAAACTGTTCAGTAGAATTGAAATGAGAAGAAAAAAAAAAGCTGCTTTCATTCTCTTGTTGAAACAACTTCCATTTCCTACAGACTCTCTAGATTTCCTTTGACATACAGGCTTTCAGGATTTCTTTTCCATTCAGTGTATTTACTTTGTTTTTTCGCATGTTATCATTATTTTTACCAGCATGTGCAACACACATTTCCCACTTTATGATGGCAGTAAATATAAATGCAGAAATTATACACTCAGACGAATTAAGAGAAATAAACCCTAGCAGGTCCTGAACCAGCCCGTAATCACTCCTACATATCGTCTATTATAGCCCTGTGTACCCACAGTACATTTCCACATCACACAGGTGGAAGTGTGAAGCTGAGGCTCATTTAACAGTATGAATTTTCCCAATGTATCACAATTACAGGAACACCTGTGCTTCATAACTTTCTGCTGATCCACTGTGAAAATTCTCAGTGTGTTTGGTAACCAAACCATCAATATGCTTTGTCTCCTACAGTGTGTGGATTGGGAAGGCTGTTTCAGTTCCTCCTTTAAAAAACTAAAAAAACCAAACCAAAACAAAAAAACAAAAAACAAACAAACAAACAAAAACCAAACCAAAACCCAAAACAAACCCCAGAACTCCCAGAAAATTTAGCTGATGCTTGTGTTGTGGGCTGCGCTCACTCTTCCTTACCCATGGCAGATCTTTATCGTGGAAGATCTTCAGGCTGCCCTCACCAAAGCTTGGCAGACCCCAGTCTGGAAAATGCAATACTTTTCTTTTTTGACATCCTTTCACGGTCTGAGTAAGGCACCAAGACCAGTTTGTGTTCATGACTCACTGCTTTCTTGAATGTGTGTCAAATTCGCGTCATGTAATTCAGGCATCTTTAACAGACACTCCACACGGCTCTGCTAGACTGTCCTGCAGAGCTGCCCCAGCCCTGTGCCAAGGGATCATCTTGGCCCGTTCTTGGCATGGTTTGTACCCACTCAGTCTGCTCAGCTTGGCTTGGCTAATCTCTACCGGCTTACCTAGGTTTCCTCTGTTGATGGGAAAAAGTAATAAATGACAGTGTGAAACAAGGCTATCGTTTTATGCAATCTACCAAGCTACCTTTGTGGTATAACAGTATTTGAGGCATTGCTTGACTAGAATGGGTTTTGGTGAAAAGTTTTATATGGATCTCTACCCAATATAATCCTAGCTATTGTCCTAATTTCTGTCTTATTCTGTTTTATAAAAGATTATAATTTGATCTGTGTTTTGCTCTGTTGCCCCAAAGGGAGCCTGAAGCTTGGGAGGTAGGTTTCCACCATGACTATGACCCAGCACTAGAGGAAGGTGTCTTTGGTGATGTAAAGATGCTGCTGAATGGTTTGAGCTGTCGTGGTGAAATGAGGGCAAAAGGATGATAACATGCAGAGTAATTTAGGCAGGCAGTGGCAGGTATAATGAGGGTGGAAGCTGGCTATCATTAGTTAAAATTGTAAACTGGGGAGGTAGAGGTGAAAAAACTCTGCTCACTGCTTTGAGTTTAGGAGGAGAATGGGCTTTGTTGACCCATTTAACTGATCTTTGCATCATCAGGGCCCAAAGTCCTTGTCCTTCAGTTGCCACACCAAGAGGTTAGCTGAAGATGGCCGTGTCTCCTACATAGCCAGGTTTCTCATCCATGGAAAATAGGCTTTCTAGAGAAGGAAGAAGGTAAGTTCGTGTCTGGTTCTGGTCCCACGGTGGAGTCAGGATGTATCTATTAGACTGAAGTCTTGAACATGGTCTCAAGCCACCCAGTTTAAAGATAGCCTAGATTAATCTCATCAGCTTGCAATGAGAATTGGGCTTTTGTCTCTTCTCCGATGTGCCACTCTTGTCAGCAAGTCTTAAGTTTATGCATCAATTAAAAGTTTGTGGTATTGGGTTAAAAAAGAAACAAACCTTAAGAATTGTAAAGTTTATATTTCCATGCTCTTTGTTAATTGTTACTGGTCTTTGTGTCATATCTCTTTTCTTGCTGTTTCTTCCAGATAGGAGCCCATCTCTTCATTCAACCCGTTTGCAAATTCCCACAGTACACATGTTCCAACAAGCCAAACTCTCTGCCTTTCCTTCCCTAGCCTCAGTGGGGTTTCTATCGTCACTGAGACTGTGGACTCCCGAGTTATTTTCCTGGATCCTTTCTAGACAGTCCATGTATAGTTCTGTCCTTGAATGAACTTGGGGAGGTAGGTGCCCCTATTTTCCTTTCTCTACGAGGTGGAATAATACATATGCTGTGTCACAGGTGTGTAGAAAGGTCTGCAAATTAATGTGCTTTGAGGTCCTTGGATTAAATGCTATGTAAGTGAAAAATAGTTGAAAGTCATTTTAGTGTCCCAGCGGGTCTGACATTCTTTTCTGCTCCCAGAAAGAAATTTGCTGTCTGCAAATCTCATGTTTCCAGAATTAGATTAGGAGTGTCAGATGCGCATTCTTGGGGCCTTCTGACCCAGATTAACCCTGGAACACAAAAATTTGATCGTGTAGTTGCAGTACCAGAACAAAAATATACCCACCATGGTCTACCACTGAGTATAGGAGGCTTTTATATAGCGTACTGAAAGGGGTGTGTTGAACGTATCTGTAATTTAAATGCAGCGAGGCTGTGCGCTACAAGGATAGACACTGTGGTCAGGGTCAGAAAAGAGAATTGGAATTCAGGGTAAATTCACTGATCTGGAGATCAGGGAGGCTTGTAGGGAAAATTACATTTTTTTTAATTTTATTTTATTTTATTTTTTTTTTAAGAGAAAAAGGACCTTTTGGTTACAGTGCTACAAGACGATAATGGGAAACTCTAATAAGATGATGTACCAAATGTATAAAAGGTATTTTATCACATGACTGTCCATTTACTAAATTGTGAGTGGAAGATGATGTGGAAGCCTAAAAAATGAGGATGAGAAGGTGGCCCGTGTCTTGATAAGGTCTGCTGGGGCAGCAAGCCATGAAGAAATATTTGTCCTGCTTCTTGTCTGTGCTTGGACCAGTGGTTATAGCGAAGCCAAGGCAGTGGTTGAAGGCAGATTGCAAAACCTGAAAAAAATAATTTCTGATGAGATGTTCAAGAGCAAATATAGTAAAAAATGTGTCTCGTAGGTATACTTACTATGTTCTCACCATCTGGAAATAATAATATGCATCTTCACAAGAGAGATTTGGAGATACGGTTTTTGTTGATTTCTTTCTTAGCATGGGTGGAGCCATTTCTGAGATGGGGGACTATTTCACTGCTGTGAAATATCTACTTCTGTAAATATGTTTACAGTGCTAAATAATCAGAACTGGGTTTCCAGCAATAAATCGCTGCTCTAATTTAATATTTGCATTAAAATTCAGTTTATAAAGTCTCATAGTTGAAGCTGTAGCTTAACACTCAGGGTGGTGAACAGTTGATTTCAGCAATGATTTAATTCATGTCAAAGGAAGCTGAACCTGAGCATGATGTGGAGACTGGCTGCTGTTTGGACTGGCTGCTTGTTCATGAATGCACTCATGTTACTACATGTACAAAAAAAGAAGGAAAGAAAGAAAAACAGGAGAACACTTAACGTTCCTAAAGTAGTTTTCTCAAATTTCTCTGCAAACAATGTAAAATAACAACCTAATAATTTTGTATCTTAATCATGTTCAGTAAAGAAGTCCTTTAGATAATTGGCACTGCCTCTGTACTAGGCCAAACTTTCTTTTAAGTTACAAATACTCACAAAAGGTTTACATTATAAGGAGCTGCTTTGGAGATGTGCAGATTTAGTTTGTAAGTACAAAGTGAACATGCAAATTGCCTTATCTTGTGGGATTCACAAACAACCATCATTCAGATTGATTTAATACATAGCTTTTTATCTTTAAAAGTGTTAATTAGAAAATAGGGACAGTTCTCTGAACACTTAAGAGTAATAAATAGATCAAAACAGCATCCATGCTTCTGTGATGGAACTTCTGAAGACTTTATAAAGGGATTAATACAATTGTCAAAAAGACCACAGTATACATATTTAATAGTGCTACCAAGCTACAATTACATTTTTAGGACTCTATTTGCTAAGCTTTTAAACACTCATTATAAAAAAAATAAAAGGGGGGGGGGGGGGGAAATGGATTTTCAGAACTTTACCACATAACTCAGGATTGCTATGCCAGCAAGCTCTGCTCCAGGTCCAGAGCGACACAGCTGTGTTCAAGACACCCTGTTTTTCATCTAGCATCAGAATTGGCTCAACCGTGTGAGAGAAAGACCTTGTGTAGTTTGGTCCTCTGCTTTTCCTCTACTGCAGCACCTTGTGTGGGGAGGGGGAGATGCCCACTGTGCCTGCATGGTGCTGCCCGACACCTGCCTGTGGGCAGCCTGCCTGGCTGCCAGGGCTCCTGATGCTGCTAATGGATATCCTTGACCTAGTGTATGAGTAAAAGCTCACTCTTTCTCAGACTCAGAGGTCTGTGTGTATTTAGTCACATCAACAGTGTTCATGCAACCGATATTTTCCTTTAATTCCAGTAATATGTTTGTTCTGTGTGTTTATTTCTATATATTCCTATCATTGTTCAACAAGCTCACACTGAATGAGATCAAAACCACCAGCTATAATCAGTTACAAACTGACTATTTTATCAACAAGTAAAATGGGGGAAAGGCAACTTGTCAAGCATACAATAAATGAACCAGATCTGTAAAAAAGTGAGAGAAACAGGTTAAGGTCTTGAAAGGTACTCAAGAGGTGAATACTGTGAAGGACTAGAGGAAGAATTAATTTCAGCACCCAAGGTCATCTACTTCTGAGGGTCTCACTTAAAACATGGGCCCCAAGGACTTCTATGGATTCAGTGGGGCCAAACTTCCACCCCGTGCCAGAACAGCAGTAATACATTCCTGTTGTGGTTTCCAAGTCGCACCTGTCAGCAGCATATAAAGTGCACTATAGCGATGAGATAAAAAAATATCTCTTGTCTCCCCAGCCTGAGTAATGGTTTTGAATGTCCAGGATTTCTTTTTGCTGCTCAGTTCAATATATGTGCCTACAAGTACCCATGAGCAGTGGTTTCACCAAGTTGTTGTTATTTGCATAAACCTCATAATAATATTTTTATAAGAGCTACACATTTATGCGGACAACTTCAGAGAGGGGAAAGTCTTGTGAATAACTGATTCTGTGATGGAGGGAGAGTTTCTCCATCTCCTATTTGTCATTTTGCTGTCGGAGTGCAGGAAGGCACCAGCTGCAAGAGCTGAGTCTGTCTGGGCAGATGAACCCAGCATTAGAGACTGCAAGGAAAAGGGCTGAGATTTGCCCTTTTGCAATGATGAGAGGGGTGGAGCAAGCTGAGAAAAGTGGCAGAAGAGGAGAGAAATGTACGAATTTTTACCTACATTTGCTCAGCCCACATTGCATCAGATGTGCATCCTTCTCTGCAGGTTATTTGGTAAAGCCTGGATTGGTTTAAATTAGAACTAATAATTTAAGTCTAACTGTGTGCTTATGTTACTACTTTGCTTTAAAGCTTATAATATACTAATACTACCTCAAGAAAATAGATATGACCCTTTTATATTTTAATGTGAACATCTAGATATGTGTAATATGGAGAGAAGATGCAAATATATGCTGAGAGCAATAAGGAGAACAGTTTATTTCCCAGATTTTTAAAGGGAACTGGCATTTTTCATGAAAAGCTGCGCATGTTTGAAAACTGTTGTTGCATTTAAGGCATTTAATATTTTATCAGGATGAAATAGGCATTTAACTTCTATTGCTTGGGAAGTGGTAGAAACAGATATGTTGGTTGGCAGTGTTTAGCTGAGCTTTGGAAATGCTCTGGGAAGGAGACTTCACAGCCTCTCTGGGCTCCTGTTCTAGGACTGCATCACCCTCCTCTTGACAAAGTTTTTCCTAATGTCCGCTCTGAACCTTCCCAAGTTACAATTTGAGGAGAGTGTCCCTTGTTTGATTTACTGCCTCTACAGAGAAGATTTTGCTCCATCATCTTTGGAAGGAGGGGTTTGAGCTACTATTGGATTTTCCCCTAGTGTCTCTTCAATATATGAAACAGGCCCAGCTTCCCCAAGATCTCCTGGTTGGTCATGTTCTCCAGGCATCTAATGACCTCAGTTGACTCCTCTGGACCTTCTCCCATTTCTCTATGTCCCTCTTGCCCTGGGGACCCAACCTGGGTGATACATACCAGAGTGGCCTCACCATCCTGAGCAAAGGGGGATGATGACCTCCCTCCATCTGCTGCCGTGCTCCTTCCCACGTAGATTACTCTGTGGTTTGCCCATGGGCTCCTCCTGCAAAGTTAGGAGGAAAGTGAGCAGACAGAGTGGGATTTCTTCATTAACTTTATTAATATGCTGTGTCATTATAGCCCTGGGGGACCCTGTAGTGGATAAGCACTAGCTGTGCTAGGTGCTGTACAAGCATAGAAGAAAAAGTCAGTTGCTGCTGTGAAGAACTCAGTCTGCACATGTCACAGGAGGCAACAGATGGTACAGGCTGATGAGATAGTATGAGGAGAAATGAGACAATATTTATAAACATGATAGACAGCAGTCTCAGTGCACAAGTAGCCAAGGCATTGTCAAGGTTTTTGCAGGCATCGCAGGAGGGGTTTTGGAGCTGAGCAGAGAAGTGGTTTTGCAGCTGCTTGCAGGAAGTTACTCCCAGATATGAGAGAGAGCACGGAGGTTCTTGAGATAGGAAAAGGGGAATTTTCATTCAAATTTGATTAATAAAGGTTATTCATCAAAGTGGAGCTTGATAAAGTTCTGACTGGGATTAGAGGATTGCTGGGGATGGCAGGAGGTTGGGTTCAGTGACCCAGCAGGACCCTCCCAGTCCCATTTCAGAGTTTTTCAAGGGGATTTTGGTGGTTGTGTTTGAGAATGTGGAGAAAAGGGAGAAGGAGAAAGAAAGCATCATAGAGCATTAGCTTCTTATTCAGCATCAGCCACAGGCCCCGCTCATGCAGTGTGGTAGCACACGTGCCCTGGGCTTTCTCACTGTGCTGCAGCAGGGACCAGCCCATCTGTGCAGAGCCATTATCACAATCTCTGTCTTGTCAACTGAATAGCACGGCAGTACTTTTAGTCATGTAAAAATGCAATGTCTGTTGTACACTGTTGTATATGGTTGTGTTAAATGGGGTGGATTAGCTTGTGAAAACCTGCATCCTAAAACTGATGTAAATGTAAATACGAATTGGGTATTATGTAGCTCTGGCTTTGGAGGTCTCTAATGTTTATTTCAAAGTAATAATAGCCTCAATAATGTTCAAAGAGTTGTTTGGTTTGGAAGCAAAATATATGTTACATAAACTAGTTTTGTAGTCATCAGTATACCTAACTTTTTTCAACTTGTGTCTGGAGTTCATTTTCTTGAGCTTTCTTTATCTCAGTTCCTGATCATTACGTTCTTTGCCAACCTGGAGCTTTGCTTTCTTTCAGATTTGTTGCCTCCATTCATTCTACTGAAATGGGAGTAAGGTTTCTACCCTAACCATTCTTTTTTTTTTTTTCTTGGAGAAAAAAAATGGGAAAATGCAGATAATAGTAGATAGAGGGGAAAAAAGGGAAAAAAAGGTCTTTTTCAGGTACGAGTTAGTTTTCCTGACTTAGCATGTTAAGTTTCTATCACATTAGTATGAAATTATATGTCCTGAGATGATGTATCAGAAGCTGAAAATGACTCATGAAAATAGAAATGCTAGCATATAGTAGAGAATTTGCTATCTGCACATTCATAACATTAACCTTTGCAGCACAAATTCCAGCTTACATGAGGTCTGTTTTTAATAAGATGAATCAATTCCATCCCACTTCTAAGGGCAGAAGTTGCTTGTTCGTATTACTAGTCAACAACTCAACACCATTTTTACTAACAGTGCAGAAAGAGAGAAACCTAGCACATTCTAATGAAAAGTGAACAATTGTTTGGAAACTTGATAATGTGCTATAATACATTAGCAGAAGAGTGGGCAGAAGCTGTGTTAAGAGAATTGACCTTTACATGCAATACCTTTTGAGAGATAGGGAGGAAGATATATATCACTAGCTAAGTAGAACAAGAAACAGAACAGAAAAGGGTGGGATAGGAATTTTGACAAAAAGACAAATTATTTTTGGGAAGTTTTCAGATGAGAAACACCTACCTCTGGAAGCATTTTATAACCTGAACATTAAGCAATTCTCCCATGATAACTACTTCATATAATAGTGTTTTATTGCTTTGCGTTTTTCTGAGTATCAGAATAACAGTAATGTTTCACAATTACATAATGCTTTTTCGCTTTTAATCTTGCAATAAATAAAAGGTGGTTGAATATTATGGGACTGTCCACTGACTTCAGAGGGCTTTGAGTTTCCTATCACTCCTTTTCACAAATCTCCTTTATTCCTTTGCCCTTGTCTTCAAATGCTTTGTCCACCCTTAAAACAGTCAGAACAAATGACATCATAGTTAGCAAAGACCAGTGAGTAACACTAAGTGATAGCTAAATTAGTCAATAAACCTCTTTAAGCTCCTTTGTCACCCAGGAAACCAAACTGGAAACTGGACAGTAGGTAACTCAGGTAATTTTAGAACTGGAGGTTTGTTTAATTGACATAACTGCAGAAAAGAATGAAATCATTACCCATGCCTTGTTAACTTTTATATTTAATGCAATTTATTTTATGGCGTTCTCTTATTTTCAGTTTCCAGCTTATCACATATTCTTGCATTAGAAATGCATTTCCTGCCCTGTTGCCATTGCTTGGGGAAGCTGGTGGTGTTGATGGTCAGGTTGTTTGCGCTACGAAAGGAGTGGTATGTTGACCTTGGCTTGAACTTCCCTCCCTAACATCATGCGTGTGGTCTTGCACTGCATTGTTGTACCCAGAAGTGGAGCAGAGGGACAGGACTCATGGTCAAGTCACAGATCGAGAGCTGATAGCTGAGGTGTGATCAGAAGCAGCTCCACAAACGTGCTGGAGTAGCAGGATAGCTCTCTGCTCATTCTTAAGTCCACTGGGAATTTGAAGATGCAACTGGGATGTATTGTTGCCTTGATTGAGGGTTTAACAATGTGTGGTTGGAAAAGTCAACAGTCAGCCAAGCATTTCAATCATACAGTCAAGAAACAAATAGCTGGGAATGCTGATATCCATTTTATTGTTACTAGGTTTCAGAGTTAATATCAGTAAAGATAAATATGCCATTTCACCCTACAATCTGCCAAGCCACCCTTCTTTGCAAGATGATGAAGACAGCCCTTTTTCATATCAAGATGTGCCACTAGCAGGGTCTGCAGTTTAATGCTTTTAAAGGAAGTGAAGTTTCTAATTTATAATCCTCCTGCAGACTTCTGCAGCAAATTCCAGGGTTACAGAATTGCAGAATTCACAGGGGCCCACACAGTTTTAGGTCACTTAATTCAGGAAGCATTTAAATCTCCACTGAGTGTTGATAGCAATATCTAGTTACATTTCATGATGCCTCTGTGTCTGATTTTTGGTTCCGTGAGTTCTTCCTGCACTGGTGAATATGACGTTTTTGGGTCCGTTCAAACCTGAAACTCAGGGAATGTGAACTCAAAAGCTGAAGAAACTGTTTGTGCAATCCTCCCTAAAGTGAAACTGCTGCTGAGCGCCTGTGGCCAAAACAGCCTTCTCCTTCCAGTTCATCAAGGACAACCTGTCCTAGTTCTATGCCAACATTTCTTGCTTTCCGTCACATCTCTTGGGTAAGCCCCATAAGCAGTGACCTTGTGACTAAATGCCTGCCTGCCAGATCTTTTTTCTGGCAAAAACAGCTGCAACTCTTGGCACATTCAAATGCCTGTTCAAATTTTAGGAACTCCTCTATGAGGTGTTCATTTTATTTTCCTTTAACAGTGGAGAAGCATTTCTCTAATAAGGTGAAAGACTATGGAATTACAAAATATGACTGGAAATGCTGGTGGGAATTAGCTGCTTTTTCAGCACGGGCTGTCATTCTGCATGCCTTCCTCATCTGTGGTATTTTCTTTTAAAATACAAATGTCATCATTCATGTTACCAGGAAGTAATACATTATAGTTAAAAAATGCAATTGGAAGTTAAAGTCAGTGTATCTGTAATGCTCTGCATTTACACTAGCCTTTTCAATACCAGCTTATGACTTCAAGGTCTGGAAGTATTAAGGGCTAAACCTTAAAATATATATTTAGACTTCTTAATATTGTACATAGACAAATAGTGGGATTTTCAAAAGGGTAAACATACGGGTAATATTCTGGACTGATGTAAGTGCAATTTTCACCTTAGAGGTGTTCTGAAGTAGTTATGGCGGTTTTGGATAGTACGCAACACTAGGCAAAGCTTGTTAACCCCTGCCCAGAACAGACTGTTTGGATTTATCTTATTTGTTTCCTGGCAATGAGAGATTTGAAAATCACCCTTGGTGCCTTTCTGGCACCTAGATGTACTGAAAAACATGGCCCCAGTTTCCTAAAATTTTATTTGGGAAATGGCACCAGGACATTTTTGTAATAGATACTTTAGAGTGTGTGTAAACACCTCTAACCTCTGCCTTGCTCCTGGCAATCTGGTATTTGGGAGAGAACAAAAGATCACCAAGCCATTTCTGTGAAGTAGGATCCGTGGGTGGCCAACACTAGGATACTCAGAGCGTGAATGATGATAAAGAATCCCTGGATGGACAGGTTGGGGTTTGAAGATGGACGAATCTCCCACGTCCAGGTATAGATGACGTGTCAGATTTTTTATCAATGTATCACCGTAGAGATTCCCTATACAGAGCCTTTAATACGGTGCATGGACGACAACTTTTCTTAGAGAGGGTGATATCTATAGTCTGCAGGTGTTAAGATTGGATTTGCCTTTCTGGAACACAATCTATACAATACATAACCGATTTAAAATTAAACCTTTGGCAGAACAGCAATTTCACAGACTATATGATTTTTGTTTTGTTTCTGGATGGATGTTTAGAGACAGCTGTTGAGGAATGTTTTGACTTTGGTGCGGGCCAGCAGTGGACATGCCTTTGGTATTAATATTATTTAACATAATGTAATTGCATTAATGCTGGCTAAGTGTATTCCTGTTGAAAACTTGTATTGATTGTTAATAGTAAAGCTGCAGCCTTTTAACACCAACTGTTGATTCATTGTCTGTGGAAGCTAGGAGTCTTAAGGGCAAGGATAATTTATACTTGCCAAATCACTTAGAGAAAATTCCAAGTACATTGATATTTGCATACTCAGAAATATAAAGGGTAATTAGGGATATGCTAAATATTTGCCCATTTCTCTGTTTTAAATCACAAACTTGGAATGAACTGGCTGGCTCAAGACTTTCTCATTGGAAGCAAATTATAAAAAGAAACTCAGTCCCCCTCAAGTCGTGATAAAATATTTTATGGTCTCATAACATCTCAAGTTTGAGAAGGGAAAAAACAAAAAACAAAACACAACCCCCCCCAACCCGAAGTCTCATACTGGTTCACAACCTCGCAAAAGGTTCCCCAGCTGTGTTGCTAAGTCAATAAAGGGAAAGTAGCTAATGAAGAAGTTTTATCAAATTTAGCAGAATGAAACCTCTAGGATTCTATTGACATTAACGGGGTTCTGTTACTCTAGAATTACTCAGGGATCTCACAGTATAAAAGTTGACAGAGTTCTCTCTGCAGATTTGCACCAGCCTACAGAGCTCTGAAGCAGAGATACAGTTCTCTGTTAAAACCCATGGGATGGGGGGAAAGCATGAAGAAAGCCTGTATTTGTTAATTTAACAGATTTTTTAAATATATAAGAGCTTAGAAAAAATAAATAATGAAATATGCATTTCATGTCAGTAAATAAGAATTGGGACAAGAAAGTGTTGTTTTTTTTTTTTTTTTTCTTTAAAGCAAATTTCCACCCTTTTAATTTTTTTTTTACATACTTAAATTTTAAATGGTTCATAGAACAAAACCTAATTATTCAGCCAGATACTTCAGCACCTGAGTAGCTCTATGTACCTGTGTTGTCTCACTGAATTAATGTGAGAGTGCAGTCTATAAATGCCCTGAATGGATCCTTCAGTCTGTAAGATTTTCCAGTAAAAACAGAGTGGATGAAAAATATAAAATTGCTGTAATGTTATTGTGCTGCATGCTATGATACTATTGTTTCTCTCGCCCTTATCTGGCTTTATTCTGGGTGACCACTGTAAGGTTCACCTCTGAATGTGTAGAATAATGGTTTATTTTTTTGTTTGTTCTGGTTTCATTAATTTGTGGATTAGCCGAGGAGAAGAAGCAATTGCACTCATACCCCCTTCAAGTGACATTTGGTCCCTTCTATTTTTCTTCATTTCCCTAATATTTGCTGTTCTTTATGCATTCCTTCTCTTGCCTTTTCTTTTCTCATTTCTCAGCCTCCTCTTCTCTCCCAGGACTGCATTTTGACACCCTTAAGCAGTGAATTGGTCTTTGCTTACTGTAGTACTCACATCAATCTTGTGGTTGTGGCTCTGGCCCTTATTCCTCATTCCATAATAGTTTCCCTTCCTCCCCCACCTCTTCGCTTTTATCTGTCTTTTAGGAGAATAATGTCTTTCAAAACTTTAGTGAGTGGGAATAGCAGTGTCTGTGAATATTTATTTGCTGTATAAATACTCCAAAGGTTTTTCTTCATAGTGGCCACCCACGTTGCTGCATGTTCTCAGAACATCTTATGTTATTTTTCTGTGCAATGAAACCTCACGTGTTTTGCTGATTTTATTGGGTAAAGATATGCTCTTGTTGCTGACATTTTAATCTGCATTTTGTAAAAATGAAAAAGAAAAATCAAGTGGTCTTCTATGTCACCTAAAAGTAGGAGAGAGCTTCACTTCTTGAGCATTGCACTCTAATTTCTCTTGCCCAAATTGTGCAAATTCTGTGCAACTTCTGTGTTGGCTACTCTTTGCATAAGGATGGAAGACGTTTATTCCCCATACCAGCTCTGGGCTGCCGTATATTTTGAGTGAACATTTGAGAGGACCTTCAGAGAGGATTTCCAGCAGGCAACCTTGCTGATGGACTGGCACTTCCCACTTAGGGACACAGTTTTATAGCTTTCCGCTGTGTAGTTTTGGACTTTCCATGTGGCGTAAATGGTTTGGAGTGAGACAGAGAAATCTGCCAGTAACTTTATCTTCCTTGGCCCCACCTTGCAGAAATGCATAGGTACAAACTCTACTTTAAGCACGTGAGGATTGGTAAATTCAGTGGGACTATTCATAATGCTTAAAACTAAGCTCTCTATACTTAAGGGCTACAGCGATGCCTTACATCTGGCTTTCAGCCAGGATCCTGAATATTGTTCATTGATCCTGTTGCTGGAATCTAGCCACAAAAATGGTTCCAGTTGGTTTTAATGGATTTCCTACAAAGACACCGGGAAACCCATTCAAAATAACATTGAGTCATTTGACACTTTGGTGTCTGCTTTGCACTAATGAACTCCTACGTTTAATTCGGTCTTGTTAAGACACAGTGCCTCCTGAAACCTGAAGTTTAATAGAGATGAAGCAATTTTATTGGTGTAACCATGAGCAGGAAGTTATCATCAATCTCATCTTCTTCAAGCATAACTTACAAGGTCTTTCTAATCTGATCAGCTTTCTTGAACACAGTATGTTGATGACTTGCTTCAAGTCATTCATGTGGAGATATTATACCTACTACATATGACAAAACAATATAAGGCAGATCAACTGCTTATAATCTAATTAGTTTGGTCTTTTCATTTACAGTTATGCCCTGAGTACAGCTGTGCAAAATTCACATAATTTGTTTCACAGAATTTTACACATTTTTCTTTTTGTTTTGTTTAGCTTTATAACTCCAAGATTTCAGCTTTATTTGCAGCTTCAGTGAAATTGCTAGTCCCACCTCAAAAGCCTATGAAATCACATATATTTTTTTTTCTGAGTCTGAACTATTTTCAGGGAGTAAATTAATCCATTTAAAGTCAAAAATTAAAGTAAAGTCTTTGCTACAATTTTTCATGACAAAATGCCAAATGGTTCCAGTTTCACTCCAGATGTTACAGGTACTTTCAGTTATGAATGGATTTGATTCAAAACTGTGGGATCAGAGGTTTTCATGAACTATCCTGAGTTCAGTAATACCAGTACATTACAGATTAAGAGACCTTTCTTGATTCAAGTACTGCAGCCTCTGATCAGTTCATCTATGATACATCAGAGTAAAAGTAGGTTGTGCCCTTTTTTTCCCCTTTGGATTTAGGCATTTGAAAGCATAAAAAATATTCATATATAATTTGTAGCTATTTTTACTTGTATAGATCTTGGTACCAAATCCTATCAGTGCATGGTCATGTCTTCAGCTTGAAATACACAAAGTACCTGTGGGGGACTCTGAGAAAGACACTCAGCTTTCTGCTGTGGATGTCCCTGGGAAAACACTTTGGATAAATAATAAAAAAACCCCCAAAACCAAACTGTTATAGAAAGGTTCCTTCCTGGAGGACTCCAAATGCACAAACCCTTCTCCACCGCTTTTATGTTTCCACAAGCAAGTGGGTCCAGCAGAGAGAGATACCATATTCTATTTGTTTGCACATAGGACAATGTTGAAGTGCACTTTTGCATCATTTCTATCATAAGCTAAATCTAATTCACTTCAGTTGATTTGTTTAGTTTTCACATTGATATAAATAGAAAATATTATTAATTTTTAGTAAATCTCTCTATATGTAAATGAATGACTGGAAGATAGAGCCGGAATTTCTTTCTAGACTGCATGAAGGATGCATTTGTTCATCATGTTTCCATATATCTTTGGCAGGGAATACTTTGGCTAAATTTAAAGGGTAATAAGAGAGTTGTAGCAGAATAAATTGTTTTACTTAGATTTCAGACCTAAAAGTGGGTATTTTACAATCCATGTATTTATATCTGATGCTTGAATACATAGCTTATATTACTCTTAGCCTTCCTCAAAGTGAATGCTTTAAAAATAATGTGTAGACGAATAGTTTTTTTTTCCCCTTTCCTTTTTACCTTGTACTCCCTGTACTCTCTATCTGCTTAGTATGTAACAACCAGAACTAGAGTTTTGCATAAACAATGTCAATTGCTTTTGGTTTAATTTCTTAGGAAAGTGGGAACTAATTTTTAAAATAGATATTACAGTCAGAGGATGTGTTTTATTGGATGACACCAATATTAAGAAATAGAGATTTGAGACCCTCAAATTACAATGCTTTTACTATTTTTTTTAATGTATTAGTACTGGTGGTAGATTGTATTAACATTGTCAATATCATTTATTTAAGATTTGTCAAACGTTTGCTTTAGCTGTTAATATCGGAATAGGAATGTGCAAATTTTATTTACATTAACAATGCATTCAACTTAGCTGTTATTGCAATGTATTGATTTGGTTTCTGGAGCTTACTTGGATTGCTGGAAGGACTCTGCTGTTTTTCTTTTCCATGGCCTTAGCTATGTTCGCAGTTTTATGGTGACTCCTAATCCAACAGTGGGCTGAACAAGTATCCACTTATTCATTTATTCAAGTTTTATATTTTACTTGTTGTCTTTTTTTGCAGTAATTTGTCGAAAGCTTGCTGTTAGGTTGTACGTAACCTTTAATTCAGCTATTGTTAGCACTTTTGTTTGCCAGTAAAGGGTTCTGAAATTTTCAGTAGGACGCGTACTCCTAATAGGGGAACTTAATTATTCCCCCAGTACTTCAGAGCTCTCACTGACATCTGAGTTATACACACTTTACATGTACTGTGTAACCTTCAACTCCCAGTCAACAGGCTATGGTGTACTTCACAGGCTAAAAAGAGCAGGTTTTTTGGATATTATTAGCATTTTTATGGCAACAAGAACATATTTAAAAGAATCTTTATATACTAAACTTGCTTTTCTCTCTCTTTCCCTTTTGCTCTTTCTCTGTGTTTCAACTGCCTGTTTTATTCATGCCATTGAATCGCATCAGGGTAAATTAATCACGTTGCTTTTAGTTTAAATACTAAAGGGCATCTAGTTATTCTCTCCTAGTATATTTGGCAGTGGACTAATTTTAATCCTGTGGCTGCATTCAGTAAGAAATTTGTTTTCCAGATTGAGGTGTGTGGGGTGTGTGTATGAGAATGTGATCCCAGAAGTTTTGGGATGCCTGGGTCAGGACACAGCTGACTAATGGAAAGGTATCTGCTGTACCACACGCTCCTGTGTATCAGTGCATGATGCTGTAAGGTTTACTCTGCCTACTCGCTATTGGCAAACATTTTTACAGTTATGGGGAAGACTTTCCAGCATGCCTGGGCCTCTGTTTGAAATGGGTAGGCTTAGGCTGCAGGTTTGTGTTATCTGACCTTTTTTTCAGATTGCAGATGCTTTTTGTTTCATATTGCAAGTGACTGATCCAAATTCCTTTGAACCTTAGTACTGCTGCAGACCAACCAAGGATGGGCCAAGGCTGGAACAACATTCAGCAACTGAAAAACTGCAAACTATTGCGAAGAGGTTTTTTTGGAGGGGGGAAAAAAATACATAAGCAGGCAGCCAGTGGGATTTTGCTGCACACATTGGGACCACTTCACTTTGACTGAAGTACCGTACTGAAAGCGAAACTACTGTCCTTTTGATTAACTCCCATATAGACTCTTTTATTTTGGAATGAAACTACTGCAGAGATGAGCCTTTAGACAAATGTTGACCCATTGTGTGGCTATTTAACCCCCCTCCCCCAAATTCACTGTAGCTTCATAGCTTCAATTCAGCAAATGGCTAATGAGATTGATAAAATGTTGAAGCAAAGCTGTGGTATTTTAATCAGTCTCCAAAGCTGTTTATTGGGAGTATGCACTAGAACTGGAGAGACTGTTGATATTTTTAGAGCCAGTCAAAAACTGCAAGAAAAATGTCATGTCTATTTGCTCAGATTTTTAAATGAATTTATTTTGGCTGTACTTTCACTTCTTTTATATGCCATGGAGAGTCACAGATTCTGGCTGGCTCTGCAGCAAGTTAACCTATTTGGTAATTGTCATCTTGCCACAGGAACCTGTAAAGCCAAGTAACAAGCCTTCATGCCTGCAATTTATAAAGCTGCCTAGAAGGTGCAGAGTGTCAAAATAAACTCCCATGTTGAAGTCCACAGCCTGTAACACTCGCTGTGCACCAGCCACGTACCTGTACCTGCTGTGTGAAGGGGATCCCTTTGCTGTTCCCACTGGAAATCCAGCAGTGTGCATCCCACGTATCTACTTATCCTGGCTAAAGGATTACAACTAGAGTGGCACAGAATAGGTAGATTTCTGGTTTGTGCTTTCACTGGCTTGAATAAATATGTGATTGAAGGTGCTGAACTTCATCCATGACTGTATGTTCGTAAACCTGAAGTTGGTATTTGGCCTCTTTCCTTCTTTACAATATGTGCCCATTGCCAAGGTGAGCTAAGGGAAAAATTTTCATCCTTTGCTTCTTGTCAAAAGGTATCTATAAATCTGTGTTTCACCTCATTTCAAAATAT
>CM062574.1:5136907-5181907 GCA_031468815.1 Morus bassanus
TGAAATGAATATTGGTTCAGAAAGCCAAGAGTTGCTCATAACTTGGTCTGGAAAAGAAAGAACGTTAAGGTGTTGCAGGTGTATTAGTTATAATTTAAATCTAGTTTTAAAGCAGTGCTTAAAGTCCTGCAGATTCTTTAGTCACGAAGTCTAAACAATAGACCAAGTTTGGAAATACATAATTTATGTAGGCTTATGGATCTGGAAGTCTGCAGATACCCAGCTGCAGTCAGTTATCATCGTTACACTTCTGAAAATTAACAAGAATGGGCTTCTTTTCCCTCCACTTTTTCCTCTTTTTCTCGTGCCCCCCCCCTCCCCCCCCCCAATATTTTTTCTGGCCTGTGGAAATTTAACCTCAAATAATTGTCAGATAATGTTGTCAAAACAATCAGTTTGATTCTTACAGAGGTAATCGTGGGAAAAATAAAACCTTGGACTTTTCAAAACAGGTACTATATGCTGCAGCTGTGCTTCGTACCTCCTTCTACAGATGCCCGTGATCTTTAAAAGAAGCATTTAGGTCTTGAGGTTATTTAAAGATTCCTAATTTTTTTACTTGTCTTTTAGACTTTATTTAGCTATGCAAGATATCACCATATTCAGTATTTTTTATAATAAACATGTCTAGTCAAAGAAAGCATTAATGAAGCAATTCCCCAAATAAAACAGCCCATCATATCTGAGTTGCAGCAGAGAGAAAGTGTGGTCTTTGTAGTTTAATCAAGATCACAAGACTTGTTTTGAGCGTCTGTCATCTTTAATTTTACGGCACTTCATTTCAGAGTGGGACTGCCAGGGTCACATGCAATTAAAACACAGGCAAGATTTGTCTTGTGAAATCTTAACATAAAAAGTAATGTGTTACTCTATTTTAACTTTTCTACTGAACTCTGTGAACTCACTAATTACTTTTCCCCCTCTTGTCACCTTTTTGATATGACATGTATTTTATAAAGGAGATAGAAGTTTGGAATTTTTTTTCTATCATGCATATGATTGAGGATAACAAAATTAAACCAGAGAAAAAAGGAAATGTATTTTTCAGAAATACAATTTTAGAAATATCTGAGCATTACTGCTTCAATTACAAAGGGACTGGAGGATCAAATTCTAGGAAATAACTATTAATCTGCTTAACTAGGGCAGGTAGAAGCGTAATAGCAGACCAGGGATTTTAGTGAGGCCAATCACACAGACTGGAGTTTATTCTCTTGAGTGGGGTGACAGGGGAAGGGTAAAGGGACTTTAATGTGGTGGGCCATGAGAAGCACTAAAAGCCAGTATCTATGTAGCTTCTTTAAAGCTTTAGCCTGGTTGTTGCATCGTAGTGATCAGTAAATTGCATGGACCCTTATTAACCTTATTGATAAGGAGCTTATGGAAGTCCCATTCAGTCCAGAATATATTCTTCTTTTTGTTCTCCTGTCTGTCTCAGTTTGCAATCCCAGTCTCTTTGTACAGAAATCCTTTATGTTGCACCTCAAAATTCTGTGCAAGTACTCTGCTCATTTAACTTGGAGCAAGGGAACTGTAGAGCAGAAAGCGTTGGAGTACGCATGGGGCCATAGGCCTATTTAAATATAGCTGGGACACCTGGAGAATGTTTGAAAAATTTCTTTTAAAGAATCTTTTATATTGTTCTTCTTTCAGTGCAGCTGGGGTCTGTGGGGATCAGGGGATTATTTTTGATACCTGTCTAAAAGAGTTATGTCTACACTGATTTCCATCCCTTGCTACTAATTAACCTTATTGTATACAGGAAACAGTCTATTTAATACCTGCATTCTTTCTGTAATGCCAAGTAAAATGAAATCTAGTGTGAAATCTAGTTAGCATTTGCCTTTTTGAAGTCATTTTTGAGTTTCCAGTCTGAGTGACTGTGACCTCAAAACTGAAAGCTATAAAAATGGTCCCAGTTTCAGCTCAATGGGAGTTTCTTGAAGATTCCCCGTTCACCTGGACTTGCACGTGTAGTAAATGGCCCATCTTGGCACTTAACAGCGTTTTCCCAGGAACCATCTATTTCTGGGTCACTCATAGCCCTGCAAAGCACGTATGTTCCTGCAGTTCCTCCTAAGTAAAGGTTTCTCCTCCTTTCTGCTGGAAAGATCACACTTCGGCTCTTTCAGTACACAGAGACTTATAAAAATTTAAATAGCCATAGTAAAAACACATACATTAAGGAGAACAAGGAAGGATGTTTTAAAAATGTCACCAACAAATGTAGAGGATGCTGAGGGCTAGCTAGGTGACTGAGATGAACTTACACTGTAAAATGGAGGACAAAAATGTGGATGATGTACCATATTTTAAAGGACCTTTAAATCCTGCTGAACAACACTGATTTTGATGGTGTCTGCCTCAACATGCAGATACAGGAGTCATTACCATACAGCGTGATCTCTGAAAAGACTATTCGCTAAAATGAATTTTTTCATGTGTTTGACGAGGAAGTGTTCCCCTGGATGTCGTAAGGCTGAACTGAGCCCTGCAGCCCTGCTTTCTCCGCAGGTCCCTGACTGCATCCCTGATGAAGCGGGGACCAGAGAAGGTTTTTTGGGTTTTGTTTTTGTGGTGGTTTTTTTTTTTTTTTTTTTTTTTGTGGTTGTGGTTTTTGTTTTTTTTACAGGGGATGGGTTCAGTTTCTGAAAGAGGGCTCAGGTGAGGTGGCTGGGTCGTTCTGTTGGAGACAGGCCAGCTGCATGAGCTTGGGAGTCTTTAACAACAAAACCCTGAAGAAAGAGCCATCATTTAGTACTAAATTTGCTTCATTTAGTATGAAATGATGGTATCAAGAGCAAAGGTAGTCAAAACAAAGAACAACAAGAAAAAAACCCAAACAACCTTTTGAATACCGACTGTGCCCCAATATTGACAGCATAGATACTAAACAAAGGTTGGAACTGCTCATTTGATTTATTTGTTAGTATTAAAGCTCAGTGGAAACACCAAAGGAACAGAACGTTGATATCTGTTTGGGAAGAATTAGAAGTATTGTTTCCAGTCCTGCTGGGGTTTGTCAGATAGCTTGGCTGTTGGAAATTGTGCTTGGTGGCAGAAATATAGTCTTAGGGGCTTGAAGTACTAAGTGTGTGTAGGTGTCCATCTCTATGGCTAAGTAGCCACAGTGAGGATTCATGATTCAGTTTAAGGAGCCTGGAAGGTGCCTCTGGATCCCTCTGTATAACTAATCCACAAGGAAAGGGAGAGAAAATTTTTCATTTGCTGTTTTTCTTCCATTTCCTCTATTTTATACTTATTTTGGTCAATAAGGTAATGTTCATTTATTTTTTACACCATTCTCAAGAAAACACATTTCTTGCAGTGCAGTCTTTCCAAAAACAACAGAAATAATCTGGCTTAACTATAAAAGATTTTATTATTATTATTTTTTCTTCTGCCTTTCCTACTAAGCTCCACTGCAGAACAGCTAGAAATTTTCATTTTCAAAACATTAGTACAGCAAATTGCCATCTTTCTGTGCACGGCATTCTCTATGTACTCATCATCTGAATGATTCCGGATCACTCTCTGGCAGCGTGAGTCACAGCATGCCCTCATGCCTGCCTCTTTTTCAATTATATGTAAGAGGAAGACTGCTGGAGACCCATTTTTTTCATCTTGCACAGGACCCCAAAAGTGCCAGATCTCATTTCAATATAATATTATGACAGTATGATAAAATGGGTGTTAACAGGACACTGACTAATATGATCCGTAGAGAAATGATAGAACAATACAATATTGGGCAGATGGTATTACTAATGTGCATTTTATGGACACAAAGTTCATTTTATAGACAGGATCCTAAGATTTACTCTTATATCCTATGATCCTAGTTAGTGTTCTATGATATTCTCACAGCAGCACTGAAATATTTGCATTCTTAAATGAAATACATGTATTTTATTTTATCATAGGGCCACCTATATCACTCCCAATTTACTAATGAAACTTGGCATTCAAATGACTCATCAGCACGTACTGCAAATCATAAAAATAGATTAATGTGGCATACGTTTCTTTACCCATAAAAACACACCTTCATATAATCTCAGTGCTGTCTTATTCAACAAAAAGTATGTCATTTCCTTCCCCTAGCAGGTTGAGTAAAAATGAGCTAAATGTGTGAGAAAGCCATTACTGCACTAATGAAAACCTTGATACGATTTGAATTTTTCATCACGGGATATTTGTTCTGTAGCACACAGCACTAATATTTACTGTCACTGGTACAGTATGCTCAGTAATTAAGTTACGGTCATCAACATGGTGGATGTTAAGCAAAGATGTTCCGGTGTAAGCTTGGACCTCTTTTGCAGATTTTCACATGAAACACCCTTTTAAGCATTTGTAGGTTTGAATGATGAAGTGGTGGGGAGAGAAGAAGGGTTAAAAGGATTTTCGTGTCTGATATAACCTCTATATCTGCCTCTCTGTGTACCTCTATAACCAGAAGGATGGTAAAAGCCATCTCAGGTCCTTACTGACTGAATGTAGACTGTGTAAGGGAACTCAGTACCACTGTGTGCTCTTACTCTAGATAACAGACTGAGGTTACAAAATGATGCCTTAACCAAAACCTTTATCCTCATTCAGAACATTGACAGTGATCTCACCTGCTTCAACCGTGGTGGCAGAATGGCGCTGAGGGTGCTCTTGTTTGTTCAACATGAAGCTCGGCAAGAGGCCAATGTAGAAATACAAGCTGGCTGGCTACCTCCCTCTCTTCCCTTGTTAATAACTTCAGAAGCGTCTTATGTGAAATTAATAAAATAAACTTAGGAACAGATGCAATTGTGGCTATAGTAACAGATTCCCCTCCATTGTCCATACAGGAGATGTGCTAGGGCCAGAGCATGAGCTTCAAGGGCAACACTAGTTTTTTCATCAAACTCCAGTCTAATGTTTTCAGGAGACTTCTTTCTATAAGCACAGTCTCTTTGGAGGGCACCAGAAAATCTGGAATGCGCCAAATATCCCAAGTGCTCCGGCTTTTTCCTGCCAAACTGTCTATCCATTTTGACAGTGTCCTCCCATGCTCCCCTTCCCTCCACCACTTAGTGACACAGGCCACATCTGGGCTTTTCTTGGCACAACCTGGCCATGGGGTCCTGGAGATAAGTGTCAGGCACATCTGTTATTTTGTACATGTACCTGTGTTTTGACAACTGGGCATGGTATAAGTTTAAATAAGTAAATTAGAGACGTGTTTGGAGCTGTCTAAACCTCGGGAACCTCTGGCATATTTATGGTCGGATGAACTTCTGACAAATCCCACAACTTCCTCGTCATTAGGTGAGCGCAGAAGGTCCCGAGACCTGAACGTGAGGTGTCTGTCACCTGCACTACTGGAGTCAGCAAGTCCAAAAAGAGCAGTTTCTAATAGCAGAAGATTTGCCTCCCCCCCCGCCCCCTCCCCCATTATGCTTGGCAAGTGGCCTGAGACAGATGCACACTTGCTTCTTAATTAGATAGATTAGATAGCTTTTTTTTGGTTTTTTTTTCCTATCCAGTGAGATCTCCTGGTTGCTTCCACAGGAGACTGACCATAGGAAAGGCAAGAAGCACAACTTATGACCCCAGTAGCCTTCCAAAGCGTGCTTGAATTAAGGCAGAAAAAGGCATCCCAACCTGATATGCGAGTGATAGATTCCTTCTGCACTCGAGCATGTTTGGAGTCAAATGTTCATGATCTTTTATGAATGAATCCCCAACTATACAGATAAGAAGGGATTTAAAAAAGTTATGGCCTTCACAAGGTAAAATCTAAGGCCTGGCTGTGTAGAAACTATTTGGGGTATAAAGCAATCAAAGCCTTATGCTAGTAAATAGGAAATTCTGCATCCCAGAAAGATTTTTTTTTTTTTTTAAGGTAGTTTCTTGTAATGCCAGCCATTGCAGGGTGCCTGAGCAGAGCGTGCAGCACTGTCCTGGCTTCGCCTGCAGCCCCTTAGGCCACAGATCTCAAGGTTTACCTCTCTTCACTACTTGTTTCAAAGCAATGTTTTCCTAGTGAGTGCCTGCTGATGATCTTAGGGGAAAATGACGTTGCTTCTGAGGTGGAGCCTTCATCTTTCTTTGCATTTAACAGGATCACAGATTTCTATAGCAGCACCTATTTCTGTAGCAAAAACTCTATTTGTACGCATAGGCTATGCAAAAAACCAAAACATAAGTGGTTTTCCATAATAATGTGGGTCATATACATTGGCAGAAAATGGAAAAGGAAATTTCCTTCAGGCTCTCTGTCTTAATACATCCTATGTCCCTCATCCTCTTCCGCTCCCCACCCCCACCACCATTCGCCTAGCTTCCTTAAACCTATTTGGGATGTTATTTGAGAAACTAGTTTACTGAGGACCTGTACTCTAGGAAGAGTATTGCCAAAGAGGTTCAGATTACCTGAAATACAGGCTATGTGCAAGGAAAAATGATATCATGGCAAAGAGTGGAAAGTAAGGGCAAACTGCTGCTGGAAGATTACCCTTTCCTGCACCTAGTCACTTGATAAGGGCTAAGCCTGACGGTTTGGACACATGCTCAGGAGGAAGGTATCTAGAGGATACATCTCTCTCTTTTATCCATTACTGGGACTTCTACCTGACAAGCAAAGCTGACTTAGATTAGGAAAAAATTAGTTTGCTGTGGCAGTAGCTGCTCTGTTTCTTCCAGAAAGTGGAAAAATAGGCCTCTGTCCTCCCTCTTGTTCTGTCTTACATTCTGTCCAGCAATCAGAGAATGAGTGACTCGTAACATCCCTCCTCTTTTCCTTCAATGCTTATGCTGAGTCTGCCTAAGCCACTTAAAAGGCCCAAATTTTAATCTATTACCTGGAGCTAATGTGCTCCATGACAGACTCTTGAGAACAGGCAAGTCTTTGTCCCTGTGCCAGGGGCTTCCTGATGGTAGAAGAGCACCTGGAGCAGGAGAATGCAAACCCAGAAAAGGCACCAGGTCTCAGTTCATCTTCTTGTGTTTCAGGGAGGATGTTAAATTGTCCAGTCAAGGAAATGTTTTGATTCCCAAACCCATTCCTTTTCTCTTTTTTTTCCCCCCCTCTCCCCTTTGTTTTGGGAAATGAGAAAAATATATAAAAGCAAGTTATTAATAAAACATCTATTATGCCCATGGGACAGAGGTCCTTCCGTATTGTTCAGATGGCATGTTTATTGTTGACATCTCTCTTTTCTCTGAGTATGCACAGAACCCTGAAATCCTTTTACATTTTTAATAAGATTATTTCTTTTTTCAATCTAGTGCAAGAAAACCGCATCTGCAATATGCATAATACTCTCAAAAACTGCAGCATCAGAGGGAAAGCATTGCCAATGTTTTTGGCTATCTACACTTCAAAGAGACATGATGTGAAAAAGAATAGTACTAGAGTTCTCAAGAAGGTACTTGTATTTTGCATCTTAGGGCAAGTTTTTTTAAGGTAGCTGCCTTATCTTTCAGTTCTCACATTTGAGGTGAAGCATGTCATAAGAACAAAAGGAAATTTGGTTTGCTTTCCAACCAACAACACTCAGGAAACCTGGAATAACCAATATTATTGTGTTGTTTTGTCTGAATTTGAGTGTCTTATAGAGCGGGGTAATCATCAGCTCTACATTCCTGCAGCACCGCGTGGCCTGGGTCTGTGTGGTATCTGTGAAATTGCTTTTGACTCACAGTTAAATGCAGATCTCAAACTAAAAAAACAAGTATCTGTAAAGTATCAACTATATGCTTCATCTTCAGCCTGTGATAATGCAGCTGTCTTGGGGGAGCTGATTCACAGTGTAGCATCCTAGCTTGTCTCGCAGTAGATCCCAGGTCCACATCCCTGTGCTGACATAGGCTTCATTTTAATTTTGAAAATCAAAAGGCAAAAGCAGTCCTTCACAGTGGTGTCCTGTGGGTCAGCCAGTTTCACAAAGACTGCAAAGGGCTCAGACACTAAGGTGAAACTGTTCAGGCAGGTGCCAGATACCTTTAATCTGATCCCCACAGCACTTATTTTCTTCCCAGGCTGAATATGTACTTACGCAACAGAAGATCTCTGACAACCTAGAGCTGTCTGGCTATTACCAAGTGGCAAAAGGGGTTAGATTTAGATTGGATTTTGGGGATAGAAGACAGGCTTTTACCATCCCAACAGCCAGGAAGTTGTCATTAACCATCAGCCCTACAGAGCCGTTTCCATTGGAAAGAGAGCTACAGTGCACATATGTAGAAGGTTTTGCTTTGCTAGGCGTATACATTGGGTATGCCAGAGGTGGATGCAGAGCGTATGGCATGTGTGTTGTTATTACTGTTACTATACATACAAATATATTATTATTAATCCTACGGGAAGGCTGAGCCCTCGCTCAGTCGCTCCTGCTCCCAGCGCTTTGGGTCACAGTGCAGGAGCAGACCTGCTGCTGGGCAGCCTCCTCCCACCCTGCCTTCCCTCCTCCTGCTGACTGCCAGGGTTGTGTGGCTGGAGCTGCTGATGCATATTCGGATAGATGCAAGGTGAGCTAGCCGCAAGGTAGAAACCAGCAACACTGATATGTTCTGTGTATGGACCGGAAATAGCATTTAATTCCCTAAATTCCCTTGTGAGTCTCATCCATGGGGAACACTAAGGACAATTCAGTTCTTCAGTGCAGAGGAGCAATCAGATACAAACAAGCTACTTGATTCTTTTAAGAGCTGAAAAGAGATCAATAATGAAAATATTAAGAATCCTTTCACCTTGAATACTTAGGGTTTTGCTCAAAAGGGCAGAATAGATACACAGAGCATCCAGCGAAAGACAGAGCAAGTTATAAGAGGTGTGGCAGATCTTCCATACGAGAGAAGGTTAAATTGATTAAGAGACAAATGAGAGGTGATATGTTAGTGGTATATAGGAGAGTGAATTGCCAGAAGAGGTCAGTCAGGCAATCCTATTTAGCCTTTCCCATAAATCAAGAGCAAGTGGAGTGCTATACAATAATGCTAAAAGCTAATGAATTTAAAAGTGATACAAGTAAAATATTTTCTTACATGGTGCATAATTAACCTGGGAAATTCATCAGATACCATTAAGACAAAGAGCCTAGCAGGATTAAAAATGGATAATAAGTGACAGAAACTACATAAAGATAGAAACGTATACAGGGTTTTCAGCCATTTACTTAAAGCCATTTGCTCCCTGGTGCTGCAAAGAAATACCTCCTGTGGGAAAGCAAGATGTAACGATTGGACTTCTTGTACCTTTTCCACTGCTGTGGGTAGACTGGAGGCTGAGCAATGGACCAGTCAAACCACTTTCAGTACGGTGGCTCTCATTTTCCAGAGCAGAGGACATACGTCCATCCACCCAAAATTGCATCCAGAAAATGTTTAAAAAGCTTCTGAGCTGCTTCTTTTAAAGCTTCTGAGCTTCAAGACAATATAGAAATCACTGCTGGGGAAGTAGCCCCTCCTTTTATCTCCCAGACACACAGTCAAGAAAGTTATGGATAGGAGCTGGGCGCAGGAATTGCATTTTGACACAGGCAGAGGAGAATCATGTGAAATTTATAAGTCTGCCTTTTATTAACTGAAATGTGCTCTAAAATGGTGGTGTTTTGTGGGTAGTTAATTGGCATGCATTCTGAACTTGCAGTGTTTTATGGGCCCTCTTAAACTTATTAAACAAAGCTGTCAGCTTCTCCTGAAGGTGTAAGATATTGCTCCGGGTTTTACAGCGTGCACAAAGCTTTTTGGAGGTGTGCGGACAGGCTGCTTTGCAATGTGATGGTGGGTTCCCTGCACTTCTGAAGTATTTCTGAGAGTTTAAGGTCAGCTTAAGAAAGCCAGCAAATTTCATCATGGTTTAGAGTTTGGAAAGCAAATTTCTACCTGTTCCTGTTTCCTCTGAGGCTGCCCTGCCCTTGGGTTGCAGGGATGAGCAAAGTTGAGTGTCTACCACAACCCAAATACTGGATTATATGGGTGAATTCAGAGGAAGCAAGGATGTAGAATATAAAGTTTCTGGAAAAAAAAAAAAGAATGGAGTTGAATAAAATGAGCACTAAAAAGCAGTGTTGTCTTTTGACTAGCTGGCTCTGTGCCTCAGGTTCTCACACCACCCATGTGCAGCAGTATTATGTCCCCAATTCTCATGCCTTGAGTTTTGAGTGCAGGTCTCTTTAACTTCAGTATATGTTTTCTGTGAAAAAATGGAGTCTTGTGTTTTGTATCCAGTGTGCAACCAGATCTTAGTAACAAGGATCTATAAGGAAAAATGGGCATTAATTCTCATAGTATTTCAGGTATGTTTGGAAGGATGAAATTGCTGAGCGTAAAAATAATGTGTAGTATATAAGTAATGGCAGAGTATATTCATTTGCTCTGATAACACACGGTGAATTGGCACAAGGATGAGATTGCCGCTTTAGAAGCATCCTGCAAGCATTCCCTTGATGAAGCCTACTGACTAACAAGGGCTATAGCTCTCAAGCAGCAAAGGATTTTAGTGTAGCCCAACCTCAGCAGGCCACTTGTCAGAGATATTTCTCATGTGTTGCCCTTGGTCCTTAGGGAAGGGTTGTTGTTTTTTTTAATCTGAAGTGACTGCTAGGGAAGGTTCCTACGTTCTGCAAAGCAAGTATTGCCCTGGGTGCCATTTATGCATTCTGCAAAAATCAGGACTTGTGATTGGGACCTGCATCTGTGATTTTGCTTAGCTTCCTTATGCTCCATGTTTCCTTTCTGAAGCAGGAGTGCAGCACAAGGGAACCTGCTGTGCTGTGATAATGTGTGCATTCCCCGAGGCTTGTCTTTCAGCCTCTTCTGAGAATTAGCTATGTAAAATCTATACACTGCCTGATTACAGTGGTGATTGTCGTCCCAACTTACTTTCCAGCTTTCTTCCAAACTCTACCCATGGTCTGTATACTACGTAGTAATTGATTAGCTGAACTTCTTGAGTGCCTTGGGCTGAATGGCAGTCTTTGGCTCTGTTGCAACATGGGGTGCTTATGAAAACAGGCTGGATGTTACCTGCACTGTAGCTGTCCTTGCAGAGAATCAAATAACTATTACAATGCATGTTGCTCTTAATATATATATGTGTATATATGTAAATAAAAAGAGGGGTGAAAATTTATTCAGGGCAGTTTACATGTCCTCTTTTAGCTGTAGCTCAGCAAGTCAGTCAGTCTTTCTCATCGTTTGCCCAGAAATTCTATTTTGCATTTGAATTTCTTAAGTTAAAAACTGTCAATTTTTCTTGCAAAAGTTTAAGATTCAATAAATTGATTTTTAATTTTTATTTTAATGAGAAATCTTTCTAGCTGGAAATGCCCTTTTCAGTTCCATTACAAGTCTCTTTCTTATGTCTCCTTTTATTATAGTAATCTCAGTTACTAGGACAGCTGTCTTTTCACATGAGTTTGAGTAGAAGATACTCTGTATAGGGAGAAGATGCAGATAAACACACTCATTCTTGGATGCATTTGTCTCTGCTGCATTCTCAGCCTTCATTTTTCTGATCATTTACCATGCATAGCAAGAGGTCCTTGCTTAAGGTATCTGTTGTCTTTCTCAAACTGAAGCTAGCTCCTGAAAAAAAGGTCTTCTGCAAGTCTAATTTTGACTTACTAAAAATTTAGCAAAGCTTGAGCAAGACTTCTACCAAGTCATAGCAAATATTCTTATAAGTAACAATTGGAGGAACAACGTGGTGGTGATATAGGCCCAGTGAATTGCTCATGCTGGATGGAGGCCAAACTTAGACAATCTGTATGTGTCCAGCAACAAGAGAGTCTGCTGGAGCCCTGGGCTGTGAGCTTAGTTAACAAAGAGCAAACTACCTGAACAGGAGGAAAAAGAAACCCAACTGCAGTTAAGGCTTGCAAAAGTTTTCCTTTTTTTCACTCTTACCATCTTTTATCCGGCTACTTTCTGCCCTGAGGGGATGACAGCAGGAGCTGTGGGGCTGGATCTTTGACTTAGGGTTGAGTCGCTAATTTTTCCCACTGAACTCATGTAGATATTAAGGGGACAGGGAGCAAGCTGATCTTTTGGGGAAGGGAGCAGCTTGGTAGCAAGGCGTGGCTATTCCTTTCTGTTGTCGGGATGAGAAACAATAGATGTCTGCTATATACCCCCGATGTATATGCTCCTCTGATGAGACCCACTTGTGTCCTCCCAGAACTGGCTGCCCACAAATCAGGCTTCTATCTTAAAGCATTTTGTAGTGAAGACAGCACACTTATACAGAATTCATGTAAGGCACTCTTCAAAACCAAAGAAAGACTTATGTGTCCAAAAGTTTGCTTGTTTCTCCGTGCCCCCCCAACAAAACCAGTTGATCGTAAGAAAGATATGGATTTGTTTCATAAGCCTTGTCTTGCTTATAAAAACAAGAAGAGAGGAGTCTCCATGCTCCAAAGAAAGCTTAAAAGAAGATTAATTAATTAATTAAGAATCTTTTCTTCTGAGTGCAACAGGATCCAAGTAACAAGTGAACTTTTCATTTCCAGTAATAGCAGAAATTACTTCAATAGCATGATTGTGAGCACCCGTGGGGCCATAATGTGAATGGTCTTTATTAAGGAATAGGCTGAACTTCTGACTATCTTTCTTCCAGTCATTTCCACAGGCTATAAACAGCGCCTGGTTTGTTGCTATTAAAAGAGTCTAAAGACGACGATGCTGAAAAGCATTACTGTTTAAGTACTCAAGGCTTGACGTTAACATTAAAAATATTTTCTTGAAAGTAAAGTGAATTTGGGTTCTCTAGAATGCTATAGTTTTGTTCAGAAATGATTATGTTAAATACTTGTGATATGGGGAAATGTTTGTTTGGTTTTGTGTGTTTAATTACTGGTCACTATCCCTCTGTTTTGCTTGATTTTTTAGACAGGTATGAAGTCAGAAAACATCTTGGGGCCAATTTTTATGTTTTCTTGGTGTTATTTTCTGCCTATGTTAGTACCTGATGAAAGAGCCTAGTCTTTGTTAACAATCAGGCCTCATTACATGTTTGTTCCCATAAATGATCACTCTGAGGAGCAACCTTTCCTGAATAACATGGTATTTTGCAGAATGATGCTAAGTAAAAACCAAAGTAATCCATGATCTGCTGAGGTGATATTGAAGACATATCTCTAGTGCACAGCAGACCTATGCATTAATCCTATGTTTTGGGGTCTTTAATTGCTTTAAATATTTGCTTCTAGATCTGTGTTTCACACATCTTATTTACATGGTTTATTTTTCATTTTATGAACAAATCGATAACCAGACAGACTCTTTACCACACTGGATTAGTTTTATTTATTCTCTTTGAACTTGATTAAAAAGCTGTCAAACATAAGTCTACATTTTATCAGCAGAATACTTTTACAAAACAGGGTAGGACATGTGTATAGCTGGAAACATACATTTCAAAATGAAACAATATTTGATATATTCTAGACAGTTACCCTTTTGTTTATCCATGACAACTGAAACTAACCATCAAATGCATAAATTGATTCAAGTCTAGCCAAGTAATCCTAAGGGCATATGAAAAGGCTTTTTTTTAAAGTTCTTTCTAGATGAATTTAATGTAGTTCACCAATAAAGCATCCTCAGGAGCACAATACAAATGCTACAGAACATGAGATAGCTGGGGAAAGCGGGCAGATGTACAGTGTGATGAAGAATCAAAATGGATGTTACGTTAAAATGAGCAGTCATGCAATGTCTTCATTTCATGTACTGCATTTATGTAAAAATGCCAAAGTTCCAATTTTGTTTTTAATTTTTTTAGGCACTGTTATGGAAATAGTGACATTCTGGTGGTGTATTTTTTTTATTTGTTTAAAAGTATTAAATGGAATCTTCTTTTTGAACTCTTGGGGTAGGCAAATTGATTATTCATCATGTCTTTAACTTCCAGTATATATCAAAAAGAAAGGTAAACTATACTCAGATTAGCTACAAATGATCTGGTATCACTGTTTTAATTCATTGCCTTTAATATACATATTTTAATCCATCTCCCACAAATCTCTTCAATTACTATTTGTCTTTCTGTGCCATTGCATATGTTAGTAAACAGCATTTTCTATGGTCTTTGGCCATATGCTGTATGCTCAGCTTGCAAAAAAAAATGACACTTGGAGTGCTAGCATAATGAAACTCTCAAAGGGTTAATGCAGAATACATATAGGCAAATGTTGACAATATTTTTTATTCCAATGTTTGAAAATTAAACACAAAATCATCATTAAGTTTTCACAAAATGAGGCATCTGTCACTTGAAAGAAAAAGAAATATTTCAGAAATATGTTTACAGAAATGTAAAAATATTAGACATCAAGACAGATGTGAACGTTTTCAATAACAGGCCCTGTCTGTCAGTCTTCCTCAGAGCCGAAGATCTTGCTGTACTCACTCAACATAAGTTCAACTATCTGATTTTGGTACAGCATGTGGACTGCCATGTTCCCTGTCTCCTTTTCAGGTCTAAGGAGTGTTGGTCCAAACACAATTCCTAAGCTTTGTGTTGACATAAGATTCACGGATTCCTTGGCTGCTATCCTGTTGACGAAAGGAAAGAATTGGTTAAAAAAGAGAGATGTCAAAGGAGTCGCTGTTGCATTTGAAGTACATAGAAGCACTTTTTACTGAGTCTCCAAACAGGGATGTTTGTTTGGATAAGTTATCAAAAAGAAAGAAAAGAGGGAGGGAAGAGACAACTTCTGCCAACCTGACAAACAAGAAAAGGAGAGTCATCCCCCAACAGCAAGATGTGTGCAGGGTGGAGGTCTAGAGGCCCATTTACAGCGCTCTTATATCAGGGCACAATAACATCTGGTGAATGAGCATTAGTTGGTATGTGAGCTATAAGGCAATAATTTCTGAGCTCATACTTTTAGATACCGAAAATAGGGATTGCTCTTTATGCCAAAGGAATCGAGCACTTTTGCTGTCAACAGTTTTGGTGGCTCCAGGGGGAAGCTTCCCTGCTTCTCTTAACATGGTCTGCAGCACTGAAAGAGTTGGGAAAACAAAAAAAGCCCCTTAATATAGAGCTCATATGAAACACATTCCTTCTGCTAATTTAAATCCAATAAAGTTAGTATGGTCTGAAATGGATTGTGAGATTTATATAACTAAAGACTTTTGCATGCCTTATCCTGACACAAAGTTTCTTAAAAGACACTGAGACCACATACCTTAATGAGATGACTTAGGAAATAATGGCAAGGATTATAACCTTTGATATCTTTATTACCCACAAAATTACAAGAGGAGGACTATTATTATTAAAAGTTGATCTTATGTCTGCATTAAAACTTAATATTCTTTTGGAAATTACATTAAGGATGGAGAAGTCTGGTCTAAGAACAACATAGGTTTAATGGATGGAGTTTAGGTAGGCAATTTTGCATAAATCTCTGCAGCGGTGAGTATGAACTAAGTAGAAATCCATTTCCTTCCGCCCTCCAGAATATGTAATACATCCTAGGTTGGAAAGACTAGTAAATGAAGATATGTATTTTATAAATAAATTACACAGCTCTACCAAGGAATGGGAACTAAATGTAACTTTAATATGTAAATGTTTGAGTTTATGGATGCTTCCTTAATCTGTTAGTTTTAGCTTAAATATTCCAAGTGGTCTGTTGAAGCCAAGTTCTGCTTTTTCCCCCTCTCTCTAATTGTCACTCATTTACCTTTTTAAAATCCGGACAGTAGTTTAAAAATCATCATAGCTCTGTGTGTTTTCCCATACCTGTTCCTGAATTTACAGCAAGCTACACTATAAGTGAAAAAAACTTCATGAGACATAATGAGTTCAGTCACTTAAAAAAAGGTTTCTTTCATGGTAGTGGGTGGGTCACACAGCAAATACCATCTTCTTGTGGATTTCTGCCAAGCTTGTCGTTTACCAGGTTCCTTGAACATCAATGCTCATGGTTTTTTCCCCATATATAAATAGGAAGCATTACTTAGTTCTGGCTCATGCTTGTAACCGTGGTGTCCATTGCAGAAAACACACTCCATATGGCACTAATCAGATTGGCTTAATTATTAGTTTCTTAAAATATAGCATCTTTATTATAAATTTAAAAAAAAAAATTATCTTTCCTCTGTGGTAATATTAACATATCATCTCTTCTCTTAGGAGTTCAGAAAGTCTCAAAAGTTAGTAGTTTTGTTGCCAAATGACTGTGTGAGCTTCTGATGGACGTCCCCCATCTTTATCACAATTAAAAATGTTTGTTACAGGATGACGAGGTTGTTTTGCTTAATGCTACTTATGCAGAAGCCCATATATCAATCTTGGGGCCTCCCTGTGAGAAGGACTTGATTTCTGTTGAACTTGTTATGTGCTAGAAGTTGGAAACCTTATAAAGTATTTGCAGATGACATCAGTATGGGTAGAGATGCAATTCACCACGGGGGAAAAAAAACATGTTCAGCAGCTGTACTTCGCCTAACTTTAGAGATCATCAATTTAGCATCAGCCATGGCTTTGCAATGAGGTGGTGTTGATGATGGACATCATCGACAAAGCTAGAGGAGAAAAACCTTGCAGGAAGCAGGAGTCAGTGGGTCATGGATGAGCAGAGTCAGGGTGAAGAATGGTGGTGGCAGAGCTGAATTTACTGAAAGAAGAGGGGGGACTGACTTCCTTATCTGTAAAATTTGGAGGAAGATATTGATATATATTTTTGATGTGGACACAGAAAATGGAAGATGGATGGCCAGCCTCTCTGTCATTGTTTGCCATCTTTCTGAAGCAGAATAATTCCCCTCGTTTTTCCTGGAGGTGCCATCCTGCATGCTATGTCATGTTTGAGTCCAGACATTGCCAGCACATCGCCTGCAGTCACTCACTTCTCAGGAGGTGAGGGCATGGCATGAAGCAAAGGAGGATGTCCAAGGTGTCTGTTGGCGATGGAGAGGAACCAGCTATCTGTTGTGGTTCATCGATATGGAACGTGACACTAAGAACATCTGCATATACTTGGGGCTCCTAAGCTTAATGCTAGTATAATAATTATTGTATTGATAAAATCTCTTGAGTGTTCTTGATATTTTCTATCTATTCATCAAGTTGTACTTGTTTTGATGACCATAATAACAAAAACCTATAAACTAAGCGAACTTGGAAACATGGAAAGTCTGAGTAGTTAAATAATCTGTGGTAACATACAGCTACTGGAGGGAAAGAATGAAGGAATTCAATCTAGCTTAATAAAATAATTATAAGTTTAGGATCTTATGTCTTTTTAAATTACAAATATTTACCAATGAACTTCTATAACTAATATTTTTTTTATCTGTCCACGGAAGAAAAAGTCAAAGCGAAATGAAAACAAATATGCACAATTTAAGCTATTACTGTAGCTGCTAAGTGAAATTCAGTTGTTAAAAGAGAAAATCCCTAAAAATGGGCAAGAATTCTCTTTTTGGCAAGAAAAAGAGCAGAAAGAGTGATACACCATTTAAAACATAAAAAGTGAAAGGAAATGCCAGAGCTACTTTTTGTCAAGCCCAAATGAAAGGAGCAATGATCCATCAATTTAAGATTATTTTAGAAACGATCTATAATCCGGTGCCACAGATGTTGGAACCATATCAAGAAATTGTTGGGTATTATGCTGTGCAAGATTTCTGCCCCCCTGCCCCTAAAATAAGTGAGCTGAATTGCAAACTTCGGGAATGGTTTCAGTCCTTTAAGATCACAAGTCAGGAGATATACAGAAAATACAGTTCTCATTATTAATAGTAATGAAATTAATGATGTCTTAAAACAGCAGAAGTGTCTGATAGGAGGGCTGTAGTGTCAATGGCAGATATATAAGCAAAAATACTTGGAATTTATGCTTTGGCTGTTGCCAAGGCAACTGTAAGCTGGAAAGCGTGTGCCTGAGAGCAGGGCAACTCTACAGCTAAGAGGGTCATTGTATGGTGAGTTTGGCTCTCTAGTTCCATTAAACCTACAGTTTTCAAACTCTCTAAATAAAATCATTATTAATTGTGACATTCGGAAAGCACATTGGATTATTACTTCAAACACCCTAGGTGTTAGGAAATGTTCTTCATCCATTTTTACTCCATAATAACTGCTGAGGAGGGGGAAGCTTTTCAACAGTGACTGATTCCTCACCATTATGCTGTTCCCACTGCATGTTAAAAATCAGAGGGAGAAGTCAGCATATTTAGGGAGGAAAACCCCATTGGAAAGGGCAAGGTTTTACTGTAAGCTGGAGAATGTTTGAGGGTAGAGCTGTCCTCTGTTAGTTGCTCTGACAGCTGCTCAGTCTTGCTTTCTTAGCCCTTTCCAGCCTACAAGGATTTAAGTTTGCTCAAAGTTAGGGGCATTTCTACCCTTAGCAGATCTGGTTTTAGCCATGCCTAGCTCTCTTTTACTATTTTAAATTATATCTAAGGGTAACTTTTCAGTAAGACAATCCTGCTGCTCTTCCATGAACTGGTAATATAGTCTATGACTACTGGGCAGCACATTACAAAATGAGGGTATCAGAAGAGTAAGAAGGAGTCTTCTAGTAAAAAATTATGGGCCAGAATGGCAGGTGTAGGAAATGCCATCCTCTGAATTCAGTAGATGACCAAGGGATAAAATTAGGTTTTGATCTTATCAGAATCCTGTCCACCAGCATTATGCACAATATTTTATTTAACTAGGGGAGTCACTGCCATGAGAGACAGAAACCAAAATCTAAACAGAGGCCAAGAAAGATTAAAGATGCATGGGAATAAAGAAAACTCCCCAGAAAGGAAAAAAGTGATGTATTTGTGACATCTGCCCTCTTGGTATAACAACTAACCTTACAGAATTAGGAACTGACTCTTCTCTAAGTGGATTATTCCATGACAGCCCATTTAGGTGGGTTTTGTACCTTTGCTGAACTGTGCTAGCGACCACTGTCACAGCTAGAGCTGCTCAACCTGATGGACCATTGGGCTGATTTGATATGTGAGTTCCTAGGAACTGCCTTAATGGGTCAAAGTCTGCACATCCTATTGATTTCCTTTACCAATAACTATGCTAAATTAGCTAATATCTGGTTCCTATACCTATTCAGGCATATGCAAATATAATGTTGTAGCTTAAGGACTCTGCCCTGGGAATGGCCCAGCTGCCTTCTCAGCTGAGTTGACTCACCTCGACTACAGCCCTGTTAACAGGTCTTTGCACTGTTATAGGACAGTTTTTATGCAGCAGTTTTCTAACTTTTGCTATTGTAGAGCTCTGAATCAATTTGAACGTGTTCAGAGTTGGCTCTTATGATGAACAGTTTTTAACTCAACATTTTATGCTCCTCTCCTTCCCAAATGCTGGTTCACAGGAGTTAAAAAATAACAGGTATTACATACTTTGCTTTAGTGACAAGACATTTGGGAAGGAGTCATCCAACCTTGAAATAAAATCTTTATTGAAAGCAATTCTACATCCATGCCAGTCAGATACATTGTATGATCAGAAGAGGTGTCCCAGGGGAAAGCTCGGCGCAGTAGACAGGGTTGATTACTTGGACCTCCTGTCAGTTCTTAACTCATTGACAATGGCTGAGACATTCAGTACAACTTTGTTTTCTTTATTTGGAAATAAAGTTAATATACTTACCTTAACTGTGCCAAATGTACTGGAAAATAACCTGATAATAAAACGTACCATCCTACAAAGTGATAATGTCTGTGTGTGCATAAGCACATTTGGCAGGGCTTTTGCAGGCGGGTTTTTCAGTGTTAGGAAGGAAGCACGAGTACAGAATGATGCACCGATAAACTATCAGGTTTCTTCTGAATGTATTTCCTTTCCATTTAAGGCCTGTTACATACTTTACTGAGATACAGCATATTACTGCAACATAATTTTCTGTTGTGAACTTAGTTCAGCTCAGCTATAGTAGTTGTTCTTCAGGAAGAACTTAAGTGCTTTTTGATACTAAAAAGACAACTGAACTACAAAGTTTGGCTTTGAGAGTCCTCTTAAAACACAAACAACAATGGGTGTCCTTTTACAACAGGTCAAAACCTTGCAGAGATATCCATATCCAGCTGGATATGCCAGCTTAGGACAGACAGCAAAATACACTTGCTGTGGAGGAAGGGTGCAGGGCCTGTGCACTGCTTAACCCCATCTTGAGAGACTTATGGAAATAATAGGTGGTAAGTGAGCCCCTGATACCATAAGCTCTATTTATGTAAACTGTTCAATTCATTGCACTGCAACGTAGATAAATTTAAAATCTAGTAATAAATTGGGATTCTTGATATTTTATGAATGCAAACTAAACCTCATTATTATTTATGTACTGGCTTTATGGATGATTTGCTCAGTTGCATTACAGTGGTATTCACCAGCTGATGAAGCTAAGCAAAGGCAAACATTATCAGTTGAATCCCCAGCTTGTTGTTTGTGAAATCTGTATATCATGTTGGGAGGGGGGAGCTTTGTGCATATGTAGCTACAACGTGAGGTTTATGCTTATAGAGGAGCTCCAAAACACTATGTCTGTCCTTTTCAAAATGTGATCACAGTGGACTAATACAGTTTTAAGCTACTTTCTTTTGCCTGTGTAAAATGCGAAGGTACTTTAAATTCCTCTTTGCTCCATAGGTTGAATTCGAAACAATAGCTATCCAAGACTGGTAATAGAGAAACCAGGTCATGGCGTATGATATGTTACAAGAGGGGTCAGAAATAGTTCAGACATACTTAAGAGCTTGCTTTTGCTGAAAATAGCCTCCATGGCTCCTGGCCTACAGAAACTCCATAGGCTTCCTGTGCTCTGCAGCTGTGGGTTCATATTACAGCTCTTTGGGAAAAATCCCTTCTCTTCAGTTGCTCTGGGACACAAGAACGAGCACTTGATGCTGTCGTCTTCTGCAGAGTAGCCTTTAAATCTGACCGTTGGATGGCTATATATAGTACCTGGACAGCTGACAGGGACCCGGTGGAGAATGGGCTTCCTCAGGGGATCCCCCACATATCTCACAGCACGAGCCCTTCCCTGGATGAACTGCCTTGGAGTCTAGCCCTAAACGAAAATAATAACTAAACTAACTCCGAACATCAGTTCACAGTTGGCTGAATAGACTCCAAAAAGCTGAAGAAAGACATTTACTCTGTCTTAGCCTGGTTTAATAGGAGAACGGTTTAAAATAAAATCTTCTCGCCATTGGGTGAACTTTGCTACCTGTATGACTTCCTTTCTGAAGAGCACATGTGCTCTTGCCTTTGCCCACACCTCACATACTGCCTGTCTTGTAGAGAAAGTCATCATTTTCCAGGTGACTGAGGCCAAGATGTAAAAGCACATTTAGCTATCTAAAGGGACTCAGGCCTCTACAGGGGCTTCATTCAGGGATGTGCTTTGGAGAAGTTCCACTTGTTCTTCTGCACAATGGCAGCTGCACTCCTGCCTCTGCCCTCACCTGTGGCTGTATGAAGCGAGCAGGGTAACGTGGTACCTGCATCTCAGCCTTGGGATCGTTTCTTTTTTCTGGCCATCTCCTGTGTCAGAGGACCTCCAAAGGGAGAGGGCGCACAACGGTGTCCCGGCAAGGAAAGTAAGGGCAGGAATTCACCTCCGCGCTGTGGTGGCTCCACTGAAGAGCCCAGTGTGGGCAGAGGCTCAGGTCCTGCTCCCCTAAACCATCTTGTATCAAAGAAATGGATTCAAAATCTTTTCATAAAGTCTTCCCTATTTCTGCAAAAGTTCCAGGTCTCCCTTTTGGAAAACTGACCCAAGTGGGTGAGCTGCTAAGTTCTTCCATTTACTGACAACCACAGCACTCTGTCCTCCCAGTTTGGCTTGGTTTTTAATTTTTTATGTGTGAATGCAAACTGGTTCAGACTAATAAGACCAGAGTGGGGAGGAGATCTAGCTAGTCTGTGTTATCACAGCATGAGTTGTTACTGAGGCTGAAGTTTGCCTGTTTGGGGACAGACACTTGGTAGGAGTCAGCTGAAGGCCACAAACTTCCTTAAGAAACATCTCAGACTCCTCTGGCTGCAGGTCTGCGCACAAGGCACTCGTTTTTGCCTTCTCTAACAGCCCTGTAGCAGCAAATATATCTCAAACAACAGCGAACCCCTCTTCAAAAGCCACACTACCACTGCAAGCACGAGTCTCTCCCTGGGGAGAGGATGGGAGAGAACAAAACCACCCATGACAGATGTTAGGCAGATGCTAATGCACTTCTTAGAGGTGTTTGGATAGTGGAGCGATAAAGGCAGTGTGAGACTACATAGAATAATATATGTTCAGACAGAGATATAACACTCAGAGCCCTTAACTGTATTTTTGGCTGGTGGTGTAACTTTTGCTGTGATTTTTTTTTTTTTTTTTTTTTTTAAATTTCTGATTTTTTTTTTCTGCAGAACAACTAGCTTAATGTAAAGACCAACCTGTTAGGGGTCCTGGATCGGTACACTTTTGTGGCCTGTGTGGCTCAGGAGGCAACAGATAGTTTTACATGACTAAAGCTTTAACTTTTAAAATTGCTTAAATATTTCTGTTTAAGAATGCCTGAAGCTACGTTTCCTTGTAACACTAAAAATAAAAAGCAGTTAGTAACAATCTCCCTTAAATCAAGAATTGTAAATATAAGAACCTTTATCATCAGCACAGCACATCCAAAAACGTCTTTGTAAAATAAATCAAATTATATGAGTTAATTGATTCCAGGCAACATCAGCAACTGCAGGTGGAAACTGAATAACAGGATGTTTATTAATGAAGGACTATTAATCAAAATTGACAATATCAATTCCTGTTTCTTTTGTTTGAATTCTACCTGCAAAATCCATGGACATACTTTCTGAATCTTTAAATAAAAATTTAAAAGTAAAGAAAATGCTAACACTTGGGATTTTTGCTTTAGATGTAGGGCTATTTGTTTAAACAGCAAAAGGATATCCTAAATCCAATTTGACAGGCAATGCCAAAGATGCCAGTGGTAATTAATTAGCACTTAATTTAGACCACAGAACAACAGGATATGGAATTGGTGCTCAGTGCCATTTCCCCTTAGGCTTCATCTCATGAGGGTCAGGAGTATGGCTGTCGCATTGAAGGTCAGTAAATAAATTGGGAGAACACATTGACACTGGACTTTTCATGATAGATATCCTTCACCCTTATTACTGCCTCTGGCTATCGCTGATGAGAAAAGGACTGCAATTGTTCTGTGAAGAATGCTGTACACAGGCTCAATTCGAGCAAGGTAGCGTTTGAACCCATGCGTCGTACAGTAGTGGTGCTGGATGCTTCCTAGGGGCAGAGAGCTGTCTCAACTTTGTATCTGGGCTGGAAATAAACTTCTAACTGTAGCGTAGAAAGCTTGAGGAACTCTGACAGGCGAGAAAATTCACTTAAAAGCAGTCCTTAAGTTTGCTAGATTTGTAAGCTTAGCTTTAGATTAAGCATAATTAAAATCAATGGAAGATTTTAAAGTAAGGTTAGAAACTAGGTCAGTGAGGGAAAAACCACATTTCCTTATTATCCTCTTGTCTTTGTCTTAATAATACTTGGTATTCCTCTATAAAGCTAAAGATTCTTAATAAAGGTGGATTAATGTTATTAACAGCATTGTTTTCTGATGGGGACACTGAAGCTTTGATGTGCTTAGTGATGGACAAAGAAAAAGTACGTAGCAAAAAAGCAGAGCCACCAGTTCTGCTGGTAACCCAGCTGTTTTCTAACTCAGTGAAAGAAGCCACCCTTCTACAACACACCCAAAGCAGAGGGTATATGGAAAGCACACAGGAAAAAGAGACCCTATGGAGCCTTGTTCACAGATGCACATAAATTGCATTCTTTGGTTCAGATTTACTGATGGGAAAAATAGAAAAGACGATGAGACTCGGTATTGTAATATAATCCTCCTCCTCCTCCCAGTAAACTTAGCATGTCTGCCAGCCACTACTATGCTCTTTCTTCCAGTAATGTCTACCCGTCTTTCAAAAGAGCGGCTCAGGTGGAAGGGTGTCAGCACTGGCACTGATACTCAGCAATGTTACAGCTTTCTGAAATTGCTTCTTACAAATCATACCCCACTATGCTTAAGTAGTCCAGTTCCACCATGGCCTACAGGATGATGAACAATGGGAACTTCAGCAGGGAAAATCTCATTGCAAATCCTAGATGTACTCTACTAGCACAGTTTTATCTCCTTGGTCCCCAGAAGGGTTGTCTGCATTGCTACATCAGGAAAACACTGAGTTAGACAGCAGTCCGTGCTCAGAAAATGTATTTTGGAAGCCCCAGGTTAACAGTTATTTTAACTTTCACTTCATCACACCCTTTGCATCATCTCTCTCGACAGTGAGTGAAATTTTGATTACTGTTAAAGTCACTGACAAAACTCCCAGCAACTGGGAACCAGAACGGAGTCAGAATTTCACTTTATATAAGCTTAACTTTTCTCATTTTGGATGATATCTACTTTTACTAAGTGGAATTACTGCTTTTGACTATGTGCAATCTATAACCTCTTGCAGCCTTCAATTATAGCCCTTTTGTGCGACGGTAATCCAGTTGACAGCAAATAACTCAGCTCTGGATATGACAGGTTTACTTTCTGACTTAAAGCCCAAAAGTGGCAATTGGCCGGAATTCCAAACTGGGATGCTGAATGTTAGGCAATCTGCTCAGAAAAGTAATTTGCTGGTAAGTTTAGAGCTTCTCATGAAGAACTTAGTTTCACTAACAGCATACTGTTTCTGTCCAGCATCATGAATAAATTATTCAGTTTTGTGAGAGAAACAGTAACTTTTGATGTTGACGTCAGAGAATGTGGCAAAGAATTCCACAAAAGTCAGAGAACAAACTGTCGCCAAAGTTTTCCTTTTCTGTGAGATGTATATGTAATTATTTCATTAATTGTGTTATTTCAAGTCTTCTAAATACTGAAAACCTTTTTAATATTGGCCTATTAATTGTCCCCAATATAAAATCTCATTTTTTTAATCTATATTATAACCATCTTGTTGTTTAAAATGGAAGTCTTTTTGCAGTGGTCTGCCCAGCAGAGATGATTTTATATGGGATATGACCTCAACCAAGATTCCTGCTCTTTCAGGTTCAGTTCTGAGCTCTCCACAAGCTACTATTGCAGTATATATGCACTGCATTTGTATCAGATTTGAAAGATGCTTTAACATGCCTCCCAGCATCACGATTGTTTCAGCCCTGATATTGAACATGAGTAGGATGAATGTATCTCTTAAATGCACTAGTGAGTATGTGCCATGAGTCTTTGATTTCTTTAAACTTATTTACATTTTACTTGCCCTTGAGCAATGAATTTACTATGTCAGCGTTGTCTTTTCTACTTACACTTTGTCTGTCTTGTCCACTCACCTTAGCTTGATGTTTATTTTTTGTGCACGTGTATATAGCCCATCTCACTAAATGCACGAACTGCCTGGAGTGGAGGTTTTCCCATATATTCTGTCTTTCTAAGATGCACCCTTTGTAGTACTGCAAGTTCTGCAGTATTTCCTAGCTTTAAACTAGCTTTGAATTTTCTCATTAGTTCCTTTTTAAGTCAAATACCCATTCACACATATACTGGTCTCAGATGACTGCGGTCTAACTGCCTTAGACACTTTACAGAAGTCTTTATTCTCTATACAGGCAACACTACCTCTCTCAGTAGTTGTGTTTCTTTCATCTTTGAAGCTTCAACTGTCCACACTTGCCAATATCTGCTTTTGTCTGACCCTGATCAAAATCCACAGTTAGAAAAACTGGTGAGAAAACATATATGAGTCTCTTAGACCTCCTAACTGAAATCATATTTGACAGACATTGAAGGATTTAGGAACAACAGGTACAATCTTGCTGTTGATATCAAGGCATACTCATCAGTCTTGGGACAGCTTATTCTTTAAGCCGCTTTCAGGACATCAAATCTCTCAGTCATAGCTTAACTTGAGTAAAATGCCTCAATGCACCTAATAGAGTTGCAGAGTAGCATTTCTCATAGCGCCCTCCTGCCAAATGGGTCTGTCCCTGTATGGCCTTGCTTGTTGATGCATGCGTAGGCATGCTGTTCTTGCAGATGAAGCTTAGATGCCTTGCATATGATTTGTTTTGTTGCCTTGAACCCCAGAAGACCACTGACAGACACTGTGCTGTCTGACTTTCTGATGAGACTAAATTCAGGATACTTTTTTGTAGGTGCTGCATGGATCTTCCCCTACAGCAGAAAATGTCTAACCTTAAATGAACAGTTGTAAATGGATTTACAAGCTGAGAAAGTGTCTCTTTAGGAAGCAAATATTGTAGTTTCGGGATGTGAAGCTGTATAAACATAATTTAATATGAAGAATAATGGAAACCTGTTAGCATGTAACCCAGAGAGATTAAGCAGTTCCTCACCATAGTGGTCAGGTGAGATTCAAAATGTATTCATCAAGATTTGAAATTTGCCCTGAGACAGAAATCTTGGGGCTGACACCAAGAGCATAGCAACTGTAATGACTTCCATGGGGTAGATGCTCTGAAGGAATGAAACTCTCATTCTTTTGATGACACTTTTATGAGACAGTTATCCAGATGGAAACATATCTGGGTTGTCCTAGGAGTTTGTCTTAAGTTGCCTGTTACTACTGCTGCCACAGCCCTACTGAAAACCCTCTCTGCCTGAAAGTTTGACAATGGACAAACTGGTGTTCACAACAAACTTTACTTACTGGAAAGCTTCCATACGTTATAGGGTTGTCCCATATGCTATACGTTATTGGGGTCTCCAAGAGTGTTGATAGTGTTTGGTGAAGGCCTGGACTTGGCAATGTGCATAGCAATGATCTGGGAAGTGGGAGGAGTTTCAAGGCAGATGAAGTGCTATCCTGAGGTGGTTTGGTGAGGCTGAGTCTAGTGCTGACACAGAGTACATGGTGCGAAAAGTTTGCACTTTGTCCAGGAAGGTGCTAGGAGAGCTACAGGAGAGAGATTGGTGGGATCTATAAAAAATACAGAACTTTTCTGAATTCCCTTTTCTTGGCTCATGTCCACAGAAAGGTGTCTTCTTTCAGAAAACCACAGCAAAGCTCTGGAGAGGATGTGGCAATGCCATCTAACGGAGGGGCTGAGATGGGTGGAGAAACCCTCGGCTTAGAGGAAGGAACCAGTTGCATCTCGCAGACCAGGGGAGGAGGCAAGTTGTCGTACACTTGGCTGGAGTTAGCCACTCCACAGATTTATGATTTTACATTGCACCATAATGCGTAATGTATGAAAAGATAAATATTTTCCATTCAGCAACATCTTGCTGTATTTTCATCTAACTCTATAATTTTAATTATAAAGTGAACATAACCTGTATCAAATTATGATTTTGTTAACATATTGAATGAGGACAAGAAAAATAAATACCAGATTTTATACTGTACAGGCACATGAAGGTATAGTAAAAAAATCTGGTTTCCTTGACCACATTGTCATAATATGCATATATAACTGCTTATTGAATCCAGGCTGTGTAGACAACAGAAAGAACACTGGCTCCATACCATCACAATGCATGCCCACAACAAAGAGGAGGAAAGAACAGGCTCTTTCATTGTGTATTTCTAAGTATTACCAACATAAGGGCTAAAAACATTACCTCTGTCTGAAGTGTATCTATATATCCATGCATAAGTTATTAACTGGGCTCCCTGAGCACAGTTGCTGAAAATATTAATATATTCAAATTATATTCTAGCTACTGCAAAAACAGTAGATCAGACAAATGTATTAAAATCTCTTCAGACAAAAGGAGTCATGTTATTTATAAAGTTCCTTCCCCCCCTTACTGGAACACAAACCTTCATTGTATACAATATATGAGAATGCAAGATGATCCTTCGATGTCAAAATGTGGCTCAAAGTTTGAATGTAATCATAAAACAGTGACTCTAATGCTTGCCATAAACAAATTGTCACTGGCATTATGTAACTTAGACTATTCAGAAAATATAAAAGACGGGAAGAATAAAAGGTGGCTGCCAAACACCATGGGCCAAATCCGAAGGCTGTGCCAAATTGCGCTAACAGACTGGGAATTGCAAACCCAGCTTGGAATTTGGATTTGCACTCCCCCGTGCTCGGGCTGCTCCTATGTCTTAAATTAGAGCAAGATAAAGGCTATTATTATTTTTTTTTTTTTTTTTTTAGTTTGTCAGTTTAGACTGTAAGGCAACAAAGCAGCAACCGGTCGCTTCTGCAGCACCCCCCGCTCGCTCTTTTTGGGATGTGGGAAAGTGGGATAAAAGTTCCCTAATTTCCTCAGGACCCATTTTTGTACAGAGCGGCCTTCTAGGACACAAACAGGCATAGTCAGATAGCACCAGCAACGTAGCCCAAAAGGGAAGCATCGCTCTCAAATCTGGTGGTCTTGAATTTTTCATGTTATCCAGTGCATAGGGTACCACCTCATCGGGCTGAGACTCTGCTCTTTGCTCGGACTCGTTAGGAAAGCTGGCACAGAGGGTTAACAACAGAAAACCATACATCAAGGCAGAAGGCCTTGTCTGTGAACAACAGCTAATCATTCATAGACACTTTCCTTTAGTCTGGGCTTCAGGAGAGATGTATATCTGATAATATGCTCACTGCACAGATTTAAATTGCAGCTAATGGTTGTGTTAAGGCCCTTTATGAGGGACAACAACCAAACTAGGTGGTTGTCTACCACGCCTTTTTTCCCCCCATTTCCTCTTAAAAGTAAAATGACATTTTTTTCACAGCCTGAAATAATTGTTCAAGCAGAGATACTGGTTTAACTCATTATGAATTATTAGTGGAAAAATGGGTCTCAGAAGTATGTTACATCTGAAATATTTTTCGTCACTTGAACATGTGCCGTCCAGAACTGGCCCTATTCTACCAGTCACTGGGAACAAACACTTCGCATTCACAGATGCTCCTAATTTGGTGTGGTTTGGAGTGTAATTTAGATCAAACGTATCCATGTAAATGAGTCGGGGTTTCTTAATTAGGTGCCTCTAAAGAAAAAACTTGGACCACATCAGTAGGTGTGGGTGTGGTGCCCACAGTACTGGAATCTTTCCTATAGATGAAACTGAGTTTTGTTCAGGCATACTGTAGGTTTTTCTTTCCTTTTTTTTTTTTTTTTTTTTTTCCTAAAGCACAATAATAAATCTGCAGATGGCATAGACATAAAGACGCTACTTCAGAGGAGCTGTCTAAAACACTGTCTCTTTGGCAAATGCCTTAAAGTAGGTCATTCTGCTGTGATTTAGGTTTATATTTCATTGCCAGCTTTTTGTTCCCATTACAAGTAGGGTGCATTCCAGTCCACAGATTTGCTCTTCTTTTTTTTTCAGATTAGTTTTTATTTACAAGAATTTGTAGATCTTCATAAGAAAATGGCCAATACCCTGTCAGAAGTACTAATCATGCACTTGACCACAAAAAGAGGTGTATGAAGGTGATAACCTGCAAATGTTGGAATGTAAAATACCATCTCTGGAAGCAAAAAACATATTGATTCTCTTAACATAGTGATTGAAATGATTGTTGCATCTTTTGCAATGTGTGAAAAATTATTTGCTGTAACGTCATTTCAGAAGTCTCACAGCACTGGGGCATCTGTTACGGTAGTTGTTCAGGTATTTGCTTTTTCTTTTTATATATTTGCCACTGAAAACATGTATATTGTAGCTTATAAAAAAAATTTAAAAATCATTAGGGTCTGTTTTCCCATCAAAGTGCTGGGGGATTTACATGCCAAACTCCCACTAACCTTAATGAATTACCTGCATAAATTCCCTTTCAATCGATAGCAGAATAGATCCTATTGTGTTATATTAATTATTTTGCACAGAACACTGACATTTTGGCATTAAAGTCTTGTTTTGTTTTGTTTTGTTTTTAAGTTCCAATGAATATCTTAAGAAACTCCAAGCCTATTATTTATTTAACAGCCTTATTCTGAGAAAAATCTCATATCTTTTGTCAGAAAAATGAAAAGCATTGCAATTTACCCTTTGATGACCTGGTCCTGGATATTAATGTGTTAGGGCCCAATCTCCCAAAATAGAAAAAAAAAAAAAAAAAAAAAAAATAAGAAGGGGGAAAAAAAGCCATTTTGTAATGAATTGAGCATTTTTAATTTTCACCAACAAAAAACATTTGAGTTAAAAAGAAGGCTAACCCCAAGCAATATTAAGAGGTTACAAAATCACATAAATTAACTCTGCCAGTGATATTTTACTAAAGCTTATGTGAGTGCAAACCAGAAGCAGGACTCTCACATGGTCTTTATTAACTGAAGAGTACTTAGCAGTAACCGGCCTTCCCCGAGATGTGCTGCCCATATGCACACGTACGCCCACAGCGCCAATATGCACATGGAGGAGCCTTCAAAGGCGTGGGGGGCTCGGGGTGGGGGATTGGGAAGTGAGCGGAGAGTAGAAGTGAGAATTGTTCGTTGTGTCATCGTGGGCAACTGCACTACCCTCTTCATTCCTCACTTTCTCCATCTACACGACTAGGATAATAAAACTTACTGACCTGAAAAGGAAGTTATGAGATTTAATTAATGTTTGAAAAGAGTTTTTGAGATCGTTTGATATTGAGTAATGTGCGATGAACAATAGGAGCTCTTTGAAACAGGGGCTCTATCTGCCTGTATTTGTGTACTGCACCTAGCACAATGGTGCCATACAGCCACAGAGTCAACCATATCATAAATATTTAAATTACAACAATGTTAATTATTTTTATCGTTCTGTTATTTGCTGATACACCAGTTCAGTACATTTTGAAGCTCAGTAGTATTGAAAAGTACCAAGTGTAATTATTTGCCTGATTGTCATGAAAATCAGGGTTTATATTTTTAAATACGGTTGTGGAAATAGGAAGTATATGGAAACACAGGTGAAAACGTGGTTTTAATTACTCGTCATTCTTCTTGTCAAAAACACTAAGCTGTAAGGTATTCTTCAGGGAAGAGGTGAACTTTGCAAACTCTTATTCCGCAAAAAGAAGAACTGCAAAAACCTCAGTAGCAGGTCGCCCCCACCCCAAAGTGAATAAAATAAAAATGCACAGAGGTTCTTCTGGAAGACTGGATTTCTTTTTGCCTTTAATCCAGAATCTATTATTACTCCTGCCCTGTGCACACTTGTGCCTGACACACATTTTCTTGTGCCCACTAATTTACAAGGGGAGAGTTTAGTAGACCAAAGTGTACTTAGCAGAGAGAAATGAGTTTAACTCTTCTCCTTCCCCCAAAAATGAGCCCTGGGAAGCTACAGTAAAAGGGACAAGTGTTGGCGTTGTTCCAGCTCCTTTCTAAAACTCTTCCATAGCTGAAATAGAGAAAAGCACGTGTGCAAGAGCATGTCTCGATGTGTATTTGCCCTTCCCAAGCTAGGAAGTGATTAATTCATTTCATGTAAATCTTAAAATGCTAGTCAGAGATGCCTGAGTCTCTTATGTTCCTGGTCAGTCACAGTCTCATTCTTATGCTACAAGAGGATGCTTTTCCTCCTCACATTTCCAGTAGCTGCTCCCCACACTTGTAGGAGTAAGGCTAAACTTTTCTCCCTGCTGCTGTCCCATGGCTGAAGAGCAAGAGCTGCTCATGAGTTGCCTGATTATGAAGAAAGGTCTTGATTCAGGAAATAATTTCCAGAAATAGTCTTTGTTTCTTGTGCCTTCAGTTAATGACTTCTATGCTTCTACACATTCCTGAATCTGGGCATTTTTCCTGAAGAAAAATTTAAATGCTCATCCCACACTGCATTGTCGGTCTCCCACAGGTTCTCTGAGGTTTCCCAAATAGAATTTTGTTGTATAGTCCTTCCATTCTGGGGATTGCTTTTTTTTTTTTAAAAAAAAAAAAAAACTTTTACCCTTTTTTTTCCTTCTTCATTTTCCTAATAAAAAGCCTGTACAGTTTTTAATGTAATCTGTCTTCTACTGTGTGAAAAGAGGGTTCTCCTGAGCCTAGATTTAATATGTAAGCCTGCCCGAAACTGCTGATATGACACATAGTTTAGTAAGTGAAAATCACATATGTTTGCTACATCTTTCCTCCACCAACTTAAAAAAAAAAAAAAAAAGTTTGCAGACATCCCCTGCTTAGTGTTACTAGATGCCATACTTTAACTTTATTTTCCGATTTTCCCTCAGAATTCTGGGTACTGCTGCTGGACTTGTCATCACATTGTCATCGTGTCCTGGTGTGTGGGCTACTGTAGGCTTCTGTCTACGCATGGCCTTTTTCTTTTTCTTTTTTAATCTTTAATAGGTAGAAATAAGTCTGTTTAGTCGCATGTAGTTTGCAAAAGCCTATGCTCTTCAGAATGCAGCTGCCACATGTTGCAAGGTTTGAGGGAGGATGTGCGTTTCATTTGTCAAGGTTGGATGCTTTTCTCTGTTCATAGAGCCATGAACATGGGGGAAGGCTGTTTTTCAAAACAACTAAAGCATGAATCTGGTAGTTCTTATGACTTTTGTCAAATAATATATTAATATTACTGGGTCCATCTTAGATAAAAAGTTCTACTCTTGATGAGGAGCTTATTTCCAGTGAAACTGATGCAAACAATTGCTAGTAAGAATGAAGAATTTGGGCAGGGGGGAAGGCAGTCAGAAAGGAAATCATCATTCTCTGAAAGAGCAGAAAGCCTGGATGGCCTCTGAAAATTTCTTGCTGCGTTAAGTACAGTAACGGGAAAAATGGAGCAAAAAAATGGAGTTTCTTGGATTCAAAGGTGAATCAAAAGAAGTCAGCTTCTGCCCGGATGAGGCAGCCAGAGAGGCCACAATAACAGATCCACGTGATAAACCAAGAGGCAACTGCAGAGCTCCCCAGACAACTTGCCTGAAGTGCCTGCCAAGGAGGCAGATGCTGCTGTTGGAAGAATATCTTCCACAGTTGGGCATCTGGGTTCAGTGCTTTCCACGTAAGGGAGAGGGATGGTAGCGTCAGGCTGGCCCCCGTCTTCCCATTTAATTATTTCAACATCCATTTTATACTTTTGTAAATAACATGTATTATCCTGCCTTTGTGTGGGAAAATAATAAGCAAGCAGAGGGGTTTTGTCTGTAATATATCCCTTCGCAGGGGTATCTACACGGATGGGTAAAGACAGACTCGAGCTTGGCTGCCCTGTGCTCCAGCCTGGTCAGATGTGAGACAGCTCGGGTCTGGGAGTCACAGAGCTGCCTTGCAGTGGCACGGAGCTCAACCTAATAAGCAGAGCAGGCTGAGATTCATTAATTTAACATTAATAAGCACAGCTTATTAGCTCAGGCACAGTGCTGTATAATGCAGGCACACAGCTTCTGGAGCAGAGCTGCGTCCGCTCTCGCCAGCTCGGAGCGTGGTGCAGAAGACCCAGCCAGGGCGCTCATCTCCTCCCCTACTGCATTTTGTATTAGGGAGGAAAGAGTATTTTGCAGTTGTTGCAGAAGCTTCTGTGCAAAAAAAAAACAAAACAAAAAACCAAACAACAAACCTCCAGGTTTTTAGATTGTACTGCTGGCTTAGGCTGAGTCTTTAAGCCATTTAAACTTCTTGTGCCTCGGTTTCCCAATGGGTGTGTAATAACTACCTCAAAGATGCTGCTGTGAAACAAGGTTAGATACCATTCATAAAATACTGTAGGATCCCTAAAGAGTGAAATACTCCTTCTGCCTCACTTGAATTATAGTTTTGTAAGTAAATTATTAAGTACAAATAATGGTTTATCAGATAGGGATTGCTTGCTCAGTTCACGTTTGTGCAGAGAGCCAATGCAAGGTTTCTGCATCATTTGATGTCCTGTCTATGCCTGCAAAATAAGATTAGAAAGGTTTATCAGTTTTATCTGGTACCTGCAATTAGCTCAGTCTGGGAGTAAAATTAACTTGTAAATAAGCAACAGGAAAGAGTGGAGTCCTGGAGACCTGGGGCACTGTTTTCACAAATGTATGGAACAGCAGTACATGGGCTATATATAGCAAGAAAATATTCTCTAAACATGTTCAAGTAGAACAGGCTGCTTTCTGTAGCCCTTTATTTGGGAAAATCCTTACTCAGGTTGGATTCTGTTTCTTTCATGTGTAAATTATGTTAGTTTGAGTTGCTCATCTTCAGGAAGTGTGAAAAACCTCATAGTAGTTGTGCTCAATTATTTTCGGTATGAGTCCTAATAAAACAATTTCTTATGGTATTAGACTCACAAAAGCTAAGGGATGTGTCTGTTCTGCCCCATATTTTGTCTCTTCTGCTTATGAGCAATAGAATAATTTTTGTGCAAAGACAAACGGGACATTGGTGGTTTTTTTTCATCAAATGCAAAAAACTTAAAAGAACAGGTACTGTAACCCCAAGCTTTGCTTTTAATCCCCCTCCTGTGGGCTTTGTACACTGCACTGTGACTTCTTGCAACTTCAGAGGGCTTGTTTTAAGACAGATATATGGCACTGGTGTTAATCCCTGCTGCCAGGCCTTTCCTGCAGACTCTCTCATCAGCTGCTTTCTCTGGGTTTCTAAAGAAGGACCCTTCTGAAGTGCATTTCACATTGTTATTTGGGCTTGATCTGCACCCACTCCTGCAGACCAGATCACTGCAGAATGAAACCATAGTGCAGCCTTGCTGCCGTCAGTGATTTTGGATAAATGTAGCCTTCTGGGCAAAGGTTGGATTCTCATGCTGAGCTCCTGCATGACAGTGAGACGTACGCTCTCATGTGCTATACAGAAGTCACAGGCTTACACCGTGGCCCAGGTCTGCATAGCCCTGTTCTCCTATTTGTGTGATAAAGAGGGAAGAAAGGGGCAGGAGAAAGAGGAGAATGCCACAGAAACAGCATAACTGCACTCCTTTAGCTTGTCCCCATCAGAAACCTCTTGAAGCTCAGTTCAACGTTGGGCACGAACAGCCATCTCCACCAGCAAATACAGAAACTGCAGTAATATGCCTCAAACCAAACAAGTTTACTTATTTTTTCAACTAATCAGAGACTTTTGGATTTCCTGTGATTTACACCGGGCAAACCCTGTGGTTGAAGAGGGTGGCACAAGGTGCAAGTCAGTGGTGAGGTTGGCACATCATGCACATTGGCACCCCTCCTCTGAAAAGTCTCCCTAAAAGTGATATAATTCTATGCTTTTTAACCTCTGCAAACTAGTCTTTTTTCCTAGGTTAATTTAGACAAACACACATAGTCATTATGTACAATGTATGTATGTTTCTTTATTCTCATTTACAGAGTCATGAGACCATTCTGACTGGCCCCTGTCTTTTGCATTGTCAAGTTCAAGAAAACAAACCAGGTTTTATCTATTTTTTGGTGTTTTCAGTATCTATTCTACTGCTGCTTCCATATCAATGGAGCAAAGCTTATGGAATAGTCCTGTCCTTCCTTGGGGATGTGTTTGTGTGACAGAGAAGGCTGACCTTCTTCAGAGAGCCTCAGATGGTTGCTCCTATAATGCTTAGACCCCCAAGTGGCTCAAATATCCCATTTTCCTGCCTTCCATCACTCGGTGCCACAGTATCGCATCAGTATACCTCTAGCTTCACCGTGCCTTCTGCAGTGATGCTTGGGTAAGAGTATGTGCTTATTTGGATAGTACATCCACCTTCGCACTATATCTATAGAGTTGTAGTCAAGCCTGGTATTCTGTACATATGCATTACAAAGTATTGGTATTTTATTGTCTGTTTATTAAGTCTGGGATTTTTTTTTCCTTTTCTTTTCTCCAAAAACACCAGTGTTGGTCCAGTTTTGTCAGTTATTCTACACATACACAGCAGGAAACAACTGCTGTCCTGAACAGATTATGCTCTAAAATGCCAAGGCAGACAAAGGAAGTATTATCATCATTTTGTAAACAAGGAACCAAGGCACAGAGAGATTAAGTGATTTACCCAAGGTCACCCAGAACATCCGGTCAAAGCCAAGAACTGAACCCACGTCTCCTGAGTCTCAATCAAGTGATTTAACTATGAGATCAAAGACTTATTGTGCATACCTGATATGTCTCCCCTAAGACATGGCAACAAAACTTTCTTCAGGTTAGGATCAATGCCACATATGGTGCCGTAAATTCTGTATATGGCATACCTGTTCTGACAGCATGTACCCACTTCTTGCACTCAGGTTCTTCCCAGGAAATAATTTCCCTTATTATTTTTCCATTGACAGTAATAAATTATCAGCCTTCTCTAGATAACCCGCTGAAGCAGAGAATGTGTGCACACAGTACATCAGATGAATTCATAGAAAACTGTTTTTCTGCGAGGCCAAACTCAGTCATTTTATAGACTGTTTAAAATCCTTCCATGCTTAATGAAATGGGGACATTCCCATGACTATGTGGACTTCATTTTACAGTTTCAACTGGAAGCTGAAAAACAAGATAAAGGATCTACATCTCTTACATGTATACGCCAGGAGAATACAGCAGAAATGATCAGTATAATGGCATTGTTCATTATAAGCTCAGAGTAGTCTTTTATTTGGAGTCTTTATTATTCACTCACTGGGGTCATTATATCATTCCTGGGATGAACTACTCCTCTGTGCACAGGGCTTCCGTGGGGCCCTAGATCCCACTTAGTCCCTTCAATTTTGAGGGTAGTTTGACTGAAAAGTGACTGTGCAGAATGGCACCAGTTGGTCCCAACAGCAGGACAGCCACGAAGGGAGGAACAGGATGCTGCCCTTCGTGTGCCCCTATCTTGAGGTCTGCCACTTCTGCCCAGTCATTCTGCAAGTCAAACAGCTGCAGGTTGGTTTCCGAGTGAGTACGTGGTCTATGTACATTTTTGCTGTTAATGCCACAAAACATGAGAAGAAAACCCGAGGTGAACATGAGAGCCTGGGTTTACTTTGTGGGTTCACACCTCTTGCAAACAGAGCTCAATGAGTGCAGAAACCACAGAGGAATCATAAGGTGGAGCCTCACAGTGTCATTTTTCTGCCTCTGCGGTATCTCATCAACATTAGGAGAGCAAAAATGCACTTCCAAATCTCTCCTTAGCGTTTCTTAGATGTTCTTTGTTGTCACAAGCTTCCTCGTGAAGTACAAGAGCTCATAATGTATTTTCCTGGGTGAGGTTATTTCTATCATTACGTGCCTCAGTAAAGGAGTTTGAACAGCAAGGATGTCAATAGTGAAAATGCGGTGATCAAAAGGACTATTTTTGGAGAAAGTCATATCAAACTGGACAAATGCAATACTGGAACATGTTGCATTTGCCCACTTCAATATACCCGTAGCATAGTAGTCCTCATGCGACTGACTGCATCGAAGGAAACAGAACTCTTCCGTTTTCTAGCAGAGGAAAAATTCATGCTTTTGCTTAGACATACCGATTTCTTGAGCAAGAATAGGATATACATAGATACCATAAATCATGCTTAGTTTTGCCAAAGAAAGTAATTATCTTTGGTATTTTGGATGACATTTCCAATAGGATTTGGACATCACACACCAATTCCTTTTAAAATTATCGATCTGTTAGTACCACAGTTCTACTTACTTCTTTAGATGTTCAAAGAGGATTTTCATTGTGTCATAGTTCGGTCTAGGGAGCTTTTTTACCAGGCTTCTTATGGATTTGATGCGAGTGGCGTTGTCCTGGATTTCTAAGGGGAAAACAGAAGAGAAAATAACCACTTGAGTGCCATACTAGGATGCTACTTTGTCCAGTACTGTATCTGGTACCTTAACAAGAAAAGCCATCATTAATATATGGTTAAAACCAGAATGTATCATACCTTCTGTCACCTTAAAAGAGAGCAAGAGTGTAAAGACTCTAAAAACAAGAACTAAAAATTCTCTCTTAATCTTAAAGAAGTATTTTTGGGTTCACAGAATCATATTCTTATGCTTTTCATTTGTTTTATTAGACTATTAGACCATCACCCTAAGCTAAAGTACCTTGAAGCAGTAAAGGACCCACATCTTAAGTGGAATTCCACTTTGGAATTATATTTGTCCAGTGGTGCAGCTTCTGTGATGGATGGTCTTCCCAGGTAGTCCTTGTTGTCCTTTTTTTCTCAGCGTAATTTAATCAGCTATATTTATGAATCTTCATCCTTAACGTTGCAACCCACCATGTTTGAAAATATAAAATCATTTGCTACTCTTTTTAGTCATGCTTTCTGGTGATCACTTATTTGGAGAAACTATTCCAGCGTAGCTATTTTCTAATACCTGTATCATCTCACAACTGTAATTTCTGTAGGAAAAAAAATGTGTTTCAAACTTACAATTAGTAATAAAGAATGCAGTATTAAGGGCATCAGTCTCTGTTTTGAGGTGATAAGAACATTGCTGTCTTTCTTCTTAAGATATACCTTCCTGTTGATGATGCATGATTCATAGTTTTGTGGGAAAGGTTTGACTGATATTTTCATCGATTTGTGCAAGATGTTGCAACTAAAGCAAAGTCATGTACAACTGTGCTTCCGTTTAGGAACAGATTAGATAAGGTGCCAGTAGGTCTGACGTAGGGAAAGCATCTTGCATGTTACATGCCCTAGATAACCTGAGAATACTTTTCTGATCTTACCATCTATGATTTAATTATCACCTATCATTCTTTGTATATGTCCCATTTTAATATTCATATTACCCTAGCACCCAGAGATCTCAGTCAGGACTGAATCCCAGTTGCAGTAGGTGCCGCATAAGCATACATGGTGATTAGTGCCTTGATTCAAAGATTTCACCAAAAAAAGTTTCAAGCAAAAATTTCCTGCAGTTGAACTGAATTTAAAAATTAAAATTACTAGGATAATATTCCTTCCTCAGCATGTATTCCTAATTCCTGTTGAGAGTAATACTTCATACACACAGAATAGATATATACATATCTATATTGTTTATATTTTGAACATTTATATAGATACGAATGGCAAGAGCTCAAAGTAGTCAATGTATAGGTATTTTCTGGTAAAAAAACCCCAAGCTTTCATATGGATTTATTCTGTAGGAAGTCATGCAATTGATCATAGTGAGAACGAAGTTACACACAAATGAAGAATACACTTTCTGTGTATTTTACTCTTGTTCTGATTTGACCTATACAGAACCTGAACTTCTGAACAGCACAAACTCCCCCAGTCTTGCAACCCAGTCATCCCTTGATATATTCTGCCATAAGCCATTAGCATTGTTTCTTTTTGTCCCATGGACAATCTGTCTAGTGGAAAAATGGCTGAAGCTACAAATGAAAATGATATGAAATTTGCAGAAGTGAATTTATTGTAGTAAGGGGGTACAAATTCTGTGGGTTTTTTATTTGTGCTGCTTGGTGTGCATATGTGTTATGGTCTTACTAGGTAAGTTATATTTAGATTGGGGCTGCCCTGGCTGTACTGCAACTTCTCGAATAAAGCCTCTCAAGTAGTTTATTTTTCAATTTTGTTTTCCTCTGAGAATTCAATGGACTTGAGTGGAACTGAAACACTGAGGTAGGGAAAGACCCAAGGGAAGGCAAGGCTCCTTGTTTGTCCACTGCAGAATATTTGCAAGGCAATGACATAAGGTAAAATTTTATCATGCTCTCTTGAAGGAAGTGTCTCTGCTCTGTGTTGACTAACACAGATACCAGCCTGATAACCGCCTTCCCTACAGAAACAGCTCTATTACAGAGGCTGCGCTTTCTTATAAGGTGTATTTGTAAAAGATATAAACTAAAAAACGCAGTAATAATTTACAGAGAAATTATTTAATGAGAGAACGGCAAGAGTAGAAAGGTTTGTTTTAGGGCTTACTGTACCAAAGTCATCAGTACTGATGTACAGGAGAAAAGATCTTTAGGCAGGCACTAAAGCACAAAAACTGTAGAAATTTTGCATAAAACTATTTTGTGAATCGATCTGTTTGTTAATTGTTAGTCTATTGTAAAAGAAGAAAAAACAGGCAACATGTGGTAACTTTAGTCAGCATTTCTGAACTGGGAATGATAAACACCTCTGCCTGGCTCTGGCATTTATCAGTACTGAGATATTATTACCACATAGAGTCACAGCATGGTTACTGTTATCATCAAAAAAAAAAGAGCCAGCTAATCTTAATGGTTTGTAAAGCCGTTACCTGCACTGGTCTGACATTTATCATGATCATTTTACCACATGAGTCCTACATTGCAAAGGTATTTTATCTAGAAGGGACATCACTATGAATTATTATTTGCAGCTAGGTAGAAAATTGTATGTTGTAGATACCTTTTCTCATTATAAATCACAGTCACATTTCACCATTACCCACACAAAGCTGCTGAGCCCAGGCTTTTTGCCATAACACTTAGTCTCGCTCCCTTTTATAGTTCCGTGAAAATATTGGGTACTCTTTCATTAAAATGGTTGATATTGGTGTTTTTTTAAATGCTATATACACGCTTGATTTTCTGTAGTATAAAAGAATTTGTTTTTCCACTTGAGAAGCTGAAGAGGATAAACTGTTCATTTTTTTTATTAAAGCTTACTCTCGCTTCAGTTTTTGTGGCTGGGCTTGTCTTTACACTTGACCTTGTTGATGGAATATTTAACAGATCAGATGCAAGATCTTATGTTTCATTTGCAATACCTATGTATTTGCTTACTTTCTGTAAAGTCTTGAGTTCCACTTTCCTAGAAATTTTCCCCTTTCAGATTCCTAAGTAGGAAGATTTTTAATTTCCTTTTTTTTTTTCTTTTTGAGGTTTTTTCTTTACCATGCTCAAATGGAGGGAGGAAATCCTTAAACATGGGTTTGTATAAATAGCTGTGAAGAAGGTGTATTCCCCTCTTTGTGCTGTATTATGAAGCCTAGCAGTATGGGGTGCAAAGGAAGGAAAACACTCTGAACAGCTGTTAAATTCTCCAGCTAAGTCTAGAAAATGAAGCAGACCAATTTTGATAAAATGTAATAATGTTATTTTTCATTATACCCTTTTTATTGTGAAGATCTGGGGAAAAGATTGCCATTTGGAAAGTTAGACTTTCTTTTCCCTATGAAGATTTCCAAAGGAAAAGAGTCATCATAATCACATATATCAAATAAAGAATGAGAGGACAGTTAACACTTTTTGCATTTTTGGGGCAAAATACGGAAGATGTAGGTGATAATTCCAGCAGATCAGGACACTCTAAACTGAATTGCAGATGGTTTTCCATGTAATATTTTCATAGAACGTATATTTAAAATTAGGGTTACTGCCTTTAAAAATAGGGCTGGCTCCCTTTAAACAGAGCAAAACTGTGGAGATGCTCTCTTGTTTATATTTAAATGAAGAATGCATTGAAAAAAACCACTTAATATTATATAAGCTCTTGTAAATGAGCTTTGGATAAACATTTGAGCGCAGAAGAAAACATGATGTGTCTGTAACATAACAGTGGCTGGGTAAAAATGAATGAAGAAAGTAACCTTTAGCACTCGTGTCCATAAAGAATACTTAAGCAAATCCCACCGAATCTTTCTTTTAATCATTAATTTTAAATGGACATAGATGTTTACAACAAGCCACTTTTTGTTTCAGAACAGGAAGTCCAGGGTTTATCTCTAATAACTCACGTTTGCTAGGAAGGGATGTATGTCTCTAACCTGACATGCATTCATTATTTTGTAAGGTACTGGAGTCTGACCCATGACCCTCCTCAGACCTGCTGCATTATTCATGTCTGGCTTACTTTGTATGGTTTTACTATAGCGCCCATTTCCCTTTACCAGGCATTGCAGTGGCTTGTGCATGTTTAGTGTTAAATGGCATTTATGGCTCACATTAATGCCTAATTTTATCACGAGCCATGGTTTCTTTTTATGCTCTCGAGCCTCACAGCTGAAGTGCTGAAAAAACCCAGTGATTTATGATTCTGCATAAAATATCAAACTATTGATCTGCCACCTAATCTACGTTTCGTTGTTGTTTTTTTTTAAGCGTGGTTTTCTCCGATTTTCTTCATGGCTCTTCTCACCTTGTTTTGTTTTTTTTGGATAAGATTTCTGCTGTGGTTAAAACGTCACACACTGTTGCTACAGCAAAATCTGTCTGCCAAGACTTTTTCCAACAATTCGCAACTGATTCAGCTGCTGAGAGAAAGACAGGTCTTGTCTGGGGCTTTTTTGGTTTGTTTATTTTGTTTTGTATTTTTTTTTTAATCGGAACTGAGTGGGTTAGGTGGATTTTTGAGTGCTAATGAAATTGTGAGACTTATGGCGCTGGCTACAGCCAGCCGTAGTGTGGGCAGACGCTCTGTGAGCTTCCCCACTGTGCTGCTGTGCAAGCATCCCTGCTGTTATGTTTGCTATAGTTTTAATGTCTGTGAAAAATTCCTGATGCAACTAAATTATGTTCTGCCCTCTTGTTTGTATAAATAAACACCCGACTTAGCCAATTCATCTTGCTCTTGCCCATTTTAGAAGCTTGCCCTGTCACACAATGCTTAACCCCAGTCCTTGATAGCTTTGGTGTTATCAGGGAATGAAAACTTGCTTAAAAGAGAGTGCTCTGTTGGCTTGATTTTTTTTTTCAGAGATGTCAACTGCCCAAAACTCTGCTTTCATTCGGTAAGTCTTCATATTCTGGAAGTCATGCTGGCTAAAATACACAGATATTTATGTATAAATATATAGATAAATTATTTGTATCACTTTTAACATTGGTATATTTTAATGTTACTGTATGCCACATAAAAGATCCAATTTTAATCACTTGCTGTACACTGTGGCAATCGTCTCGTGCAGATACGTTGTAAAATATTTTCTTGTTTTAAAAAAAAAATCTGTAAGAAGCGTTCAAACTAACTAACGTTTGCTATAAGGAAAATAATCAATCTGTGATCTGAATTGATTTTACTTCTTATTCATGCCTCAGAAATAGATGTTGCAAAAGAAAATGAGAATTGCGTGAAACCTCTTTATATGGGCAATTGATAAATTCATCCTATGTGATATAAAAGAGGAGTTTGCAATGAATATTCATACAACTTTTGCGATCCATTAGCAAGACCCAAGACAATGACTTCACAACTCAGTCCCATTTAACAAAAATATATGTGGAATTAATGGGAAAAAACAGCACTTGCAAAAGTTAAACTTCAATGTATCAAACTCCAGGTGCCGGAGTTTGAGGGAAATAACCAATAATAGTCATTTTTTACATATTTGATGGGACTGATTATGCAATGTGCAACTCTAAATGGCTTATAGCACATTGTAGCATGGTTCCATCCCATTGGCTACAGTAGGGTGCAGGCAGATGGATGACAGTGACAAGGAGAGAAGTGCTTTTGCTTAGCCGTGCGTTAAGATGCCATCCAGAAGCTCTGTGCACTGCAGACACTTCATTAGGATGCCAGGATAATGGTAAACTACCACTCAGAGTGACACCCCATTTCCTGCTTACTGAGCTCTCCAACCTCGGCAGATGTCAACAATCTCACAGTGCTACAGAGCAGACCTAACTTTCCAGGCACTTTGACTCCAATTTTTTTCCCTTAACAGTGCCATACATTACATGCAATATGTAACAGCAAGTACCAAACAGAAAACAAAATTTGCTGACCTAATTATAACAAAGCAGCATCTGAGTTAGGTACTGCATGCCCGGCGTACATACAACCAGTTAGGCAGCATAAAAGAGGAACGATCTCCGTTAGTCAGTTTTGGGGGTTAATTAGACTTAGGACTTTGATAGCTAATGGATAGCCTGATCCCAGCTGAAATGACTGTGCTTCACCGCTAACTTCTACCAAGCCTTGGAAAAATATGTTGGGCTCTTTCCTGGTATTTCATACACTGTTACAGCCTTGTGCTGGGTTTTCTGCACGGAAAGAGCAGACTTGAGCATCTGGACGTTGTGGTATTTTCTCTGCAAATGCACAACTCGAGGCCGTAACGCACCTCCCCAACAGCAGTTAAAGCCAGCAGAGAGACTGCGCTACGATGCTTGACCTGCACTCCTTTCCAGAGAAACACAAATAGTTGCTCACACTTTCAAAAATTGTCTTCAGGTACAGAAGCATTACCCATAAGGCCACGATTTCTAATTTAATTTAAGTTCTTGAACCTATTGTTGTGTGTTTATGTATGTTTTTGAAATCAGGAATCCTGTTTATTTTATATACAGGTTTTTTTCCCCACTCTTTTTTGGCCAACGAGGTGGTTCAGCAGTAGTGCTCTGCCCTACCACAGCGAAGGCCCTTCACTACTTATTGTTGTTGTATAAGGGGGTGGAAGAATGACAAGACATCACTGCCAGCTTACAAAATCCCCGCTCCCCTCTCCTTCACAGACTCCTCTTGCCCCCACTGCCCATGCCGAGGATGGCTTTGATTGGCATCCCTCTGGTCCTCTCCCACGTTCTCCAAACTGCCATGTCGGTTGAGGACCTGGTGACGGCCGATGATTTGGGACAGAGAAAACCAGCAGCAGTGTGGAAGGGTGCACGGGGATGAGGTGGCAAAGCATTTCTTAGCTTTCACCTTACATGAAAATTAAGAAGAGCCTGAATAGGAACTGTCCCAGAAGAATTGCGAAGTCAGGGCCGTATCCTGTCACGTTTATTCAGCTGTTGTCCATTTTCCCTGGGGCAAAATTCCAACCAAAGGTCTCAAATGCACTCTGTCTTTGCTCACTGTAAACGGCGCCCTTGGCATTGCCGTGAAGAGGTGGGATCGGGCCCCTTGTCGGTACTCCAGACGAGATCCCAGGAAGAGTAAAAATTAGAGAAGTGTTTTAGGTGGTTAAGCTGTAAATTTATATGCTTAAAAAGAGACTTTTAAAATATGCTGGAAATAATTTTGTGAATATTCATTCTGGTATTTTTGCTCTGCTCTGCCTAACCTTTAGTATATTAACCTCCAGCAAGAGAAGAAAGCAAGGAAGTTCATTTCTCAGATGACCCATATGATGGGGTTAAAAGGATTCAATATTTTTAGTAATCAAAGAAAAGCATACATTTTATTCTTCCTTTTTTTTTTCCCCTTCTAACATTAAAAAAAAAAAAAAGTAAACAGCATCTCCCCAAGGGAGATTTAGATTTGAAGACTGTTCATTATATCATTT
>CM062574.1:5184407-5334407 GCA_031468815.1 Morus bassanus
TTATCAATTTCAAGAGCTGTTTATTTGCTGGCAAAATAGGGCATGTTATACAACATATATCTTATCATTTTTGCTCATCAAATCCCCATTTGCTGAATGCAAATTTCTCTGGTCTAAGTGCTCTTGCACCTCAATTTAAATGAATAATAGGATAGACTCTATTAAAATCGGTTTAAGGTTGCCATGGGTGACATATCAGTAGGGTTAAAATGAGAAAAAAGGTCACAGAGGCAGTCCTTACAACCTGGTTTTTTTTATTATTATTATAATGAAGCATATGTAAGTATCTATGTAGGTTTAAACGACAACATATTGATATTGTAGACAATACTTAGTTTGTGGGTCTTTTCCTTTTTTTTTTTTTAGGCAACATAGTCCACACCAAATAAATGTGAAATTATAGTGTCATCAATAACTCTGGGAATGTATTCAGTTGCACTGAAAATTAGAGAGTAAGCCTCAGTGCAATAACGCTGTAGACTGACAGATTGTGGATTTGTAGAAATAACAGAGAACTCAGAAAAAGACTGTACTTTTGCTGCGGCAAATCCTTCATTTCAAGGAACCAGCAAGGTAGTGTAATCATATTAACAAAGCAGCCAGAAACTATACCCAAACACCTCATTTAAGAAGAATTTTGAGTCTTCAGCTAACCTGATTTACGGGATTATGCATGCAGTTATTTGATAAGTATTGAAAATACTACCACTTCACACTGAAGGCTTCCTTGATCTATCTTTTTGTGTGCGTGTCACCGTCTTATCCTGTTTAAAGCTTAAAAAATACCGCTTCTGACCATTCTAAAGACTTCAAGAATAAAGTAAAATCCCAACTTACCTGAATTTTTTGGGATCCTTTAAAAGTCAACTCTATTTATTTTAGAAGTCCCCTTATTACTCACTTTTTTATATTATGCATGATTTTCATTTGGGTTTCACAGATTCAGATTTTTGATACAAGGAAGCGTTATAGTTCCTCTTTTTTTTTTTTTTTTTTGTAACCTACAATAAGAAGAAAAAAAAAATCTCCTTATTTGCTAAGGTTACAGTGTTGGTTTAATTTTCATAGGAGCAGTGGAATATTTTGAAGTGAGTAACATTTACCAAGTCATTAGTTTTATGCAAACTAGGAAGGAAGATGAAAGAAAAAAAATTATCAATTATTTATAGATTGTTAAAATGTATCATCGTGCAGTGCTACTGTATAGAAATGACAATTAGCCAAACTTACCTTCTATAATTAATAATGCATATATTATGCTCTTTGGGCAACTAATCACCAGTTCTACAAATTTGTTTGACACTGCTGAAGGTACCTAACACAGGCATGGGTTAAAATAGGAAAAGCAGAACCATGTCCTCCCATTAAGGAATGGCCAGCTTGAACAGGCTTTCAGCTCTGCTTTCAGCTAGAACTCACACCACGCTTCCAGTTGACAAAATGGTGGTCTACCGAAGCGCTTGACAACCTGATTGGCACATGTGAAATTAAAATCCAAAGGCTCCTAACGGAAAAGGTCTCCCAAACTGGCGGTTTGACTGATACACTGAAAGCAACCCACTGCATTTATCACCCTCTGCCTCGACTTGAAACTTCGGAAGACGGTAACAGCAGTGCTCCTTATGTCCAAGCTACTGGCCATGCAGGCGCAGATCAGCAGGCCACGCTGCGCAACCTGTTTCTCTGGCGGTACAGATTTGGAAACGGCAGATATAGCTCGCGAGGGGCAGCCGCTCCATTCGCACCTATCAAAACAACAGGCAGGGCTGCCACGCTTTCAGCTAGAGGAGCGGAGCGGGCGTGAGGCAGCACCGACGCGGGTGTGAAGGGATGCCGTATCCCGACGGGGATGCGGGTCCCGGTTCTGGCACTGCTCCCCTGGGGATGGGGTGAAGGTGGTCCTGATGGAGACAGTGCTCGTGGACAGGTGGCTTCTTCAGTCCGACCTGTTTTGCTCCTCTGTGTCTTAAGGAGGGACTCTTAAGCATTGTTTTTCCCTTGAAACTCTTTTACCCTTTGAAAAGGTTTCTTTTTTTCCTTTTTTCCCTTTATGTTTTATTTTTCCCCTTTGGAAAGTTGATCTCATGATACGGCTATTAGCATCAGGTCTCTCACTGAAATGTCACATATTGCATCCCCTTTTTGTGGGCTCCTAAGAGCATCCTTATGGTAGCTGTGGTGGGATTCAGACACTTAGATGCTGGCAGCTAATCACATCGGAAAGTTACCCTGTTGTATCCACGCTATCCTCCAACCGTGCCAAGATGTGAGGAGCTTCTGGGACATTTCATGCAGTGTCTCAGGTGCTCCAAGGCATATTAAATGGCACTAGATGCATCACATTTTAGTAAATATATTTACCTGACGTAGCTGAGCATTTGTTTATTTAGTTATTTAGAGGTTGGCTGTATCTGCAGGTTTGTAATCTAGCTCACTGTCTTTTGCTCTCAGAGGTGGGTCATGCTCTGTTGCTGATGCTCTCATCTGCCACCAAAGGGTTGGGAAAGGGGCATGAAGAATTTGGGTGCTCATAGGGAATGTTGTCCCGGCACATCTTGACAAAAGTCTCTTGTTATGGAAAAATTTGGATCTATAACCACAGATCTTTTGATCTGTAGGGTACAGCTGCTCCCATGGCTGGTGGCTTGTGTTGGATATGACCCAGCACCATGGTGAACGGACCAGGTAAATCATCCTTTTGTGTTTGCTTAGCTCTGTCCCACTGATTTTACTGCACGATTTTCAAGGGAAGATTCCCGTTGCAAAACTAAATGGTTCCTACCTTGTGTTAAGCCTCGGTAAGAATTTGTTAAGAGCTTTGATCACTGGCTACCTGTTAAGACACAGAATACCAAAGAGCTCTCCCCAGTCACAGGGGGCAGTACAGAATTATTATTATTTTTTATTTGTTATAAGCATACTATTTGTAATAATTTATAGACATTCTTGAATTTATAAATATCAAGGCTTTGCCAAATATTTTAACTATCCCTCCATGGCAAATTGTCTTTAAATACTGGCAGTTTTTTCTTTTTAACATTTACTTGTGGACCAGAAACACTTTCAGTCTATTGCCCCTGGCCTTCTGTGTGAATGTTAGTTAGCAATGCTCATAAAAACTCAATTCATCAATGTGAACATAATTTGCTATGAACAGAAAGCTCACAAAAGGGTGAATTTGTCAGATAGACAGGTGGCCTGAGATCTCTCCCTGATACTGAACGATATGAATAATAGATTCTGGTAAATGTATGCCAAGACTTGAGCTGTAAACACAGCTGCCTCCATTCCCTTCCAGAATAACAGCTTCGAGAACGAAAGCACAGGAACCACAGTTCCACCTGAGGACTAAGCCTGTGCACGTACACACAAACACACACATAAATGCAATGTACTTGCAGGCTCACAAAGAAAACAAGCCCCGAAAAGGACATAGCCGTTTCCAGCTTCTTTTGCAGACCCTTGCTATGAACGGATTTTAACATGTGTGGAGAGCAGAAGGAGGGAATAATAGAAAACATTTAAAATATATTTTAAAATATCTGCAGTCACAGAAATAAATCTTTCTGTGATCCAAAGGGAAAAAAAAGAAACCCAACCCCTCAGCTGGCTTTTGTAGGTAAAGGATCCAGACGTAAGAGGGGGAAAAAAAAAAAAAAGTGTCATAATGTCACAGTTGAACATGTATAAAATAAAATTATAGAGCTTTTTTCCTTTGATACTACTTCTAAAAATTAGTTAACGGTAATGATCCTAGCTAGACCTGCACAATGGTTGGGTTTGGTATTTTTTTTGTTTTTTTTTTTTTTTTTTTTTTGTTTTGTTTTGTTTTGTTGCAGGCTATTGGTATTTATTTATACTGCATTCAGTTTTAGCTGGGTTTTTCAGGCTTAAATCATTAATTACTGTCCACAGACTAAGTTAGAAAGATATTATATGTGCAAAAATGACCTTTAGGCTTTTCTAATGAACAGCTTTCTGCTGGATCGTTGCCCAACATAACTTTAGAGCAGGCTGGAGTCTGTTCCAGGCAATCCCAATGACCAACGGTACAAAAGGGTCGCTGTAATGTTTGGAGACCAGTGGGAAGGACTAATCCTGGGTCAGGCCTCTCTGGCAGCAACATGTAGGTGGGAGGAAAAGAACCATGGGACAGTGACTTTACGTTGCTGAAAAAAACTAAACAAGTCTTAAAACGGACTCAGTTGGGGCCAGCCACATTCATTCTGAGAGCACATTAGCAGTGTGGTACAAATGCTCTGATGCAGTTGACTTTAAAGGGCAGACGTGTAATGTATTGCAGAAGAGAATGGCTGGCTGAAGTGCTTGTTTTGGGCTATCAAACACTTTTATTTTTTCAGTTCTAGCTGAGGACTCTCGGCTCTGTTCTTTGCACGGTCAGCGTTTAATATATTTTCCCCCTTATAGGTATAAAACAAAGGACTTTTCCCACACTAGCATGCCTTATTTTAGGGATAAGGCAGGCTCCTTTTTGATCCTTCCCTGGCAGTGATATAGCCCAGGAAATGAATTGGGAATTGTATCATCTGAAGTTCATACATGTTTGTTAATATTTGTTATTTAGGGAGGATGCTTCTCTGTAATGAGTTGGCTAAGGTGAGAGACATGTAGCACTGAACGCAGAACCAACACATCCTAAAGCTCCCAAAATGTGACCGCATATGAGATATTAAAGGCAAAATGGAAGTTCTGAACAAATGAAATCACTGTCAGAATAATAAAAGAGAAATGAGCTATGATCTAATCTGTTTTCTAGCAGTGTCACAGAGGAGCTATAATAAAAGCTATTTGCAAAGTTCAGAATCATTTCCCGTGCAAAGCCATTCACACACTATACGGCTCTGGACAAATGGAGGGGGCCTTGGCTTTGCCAAAAAATTGTATGTGGATAGTTTACTATTAGTTTTAAGTTTGTGCACCTAAATTTCCCAGTTGGCTGCAATTTAATCTCCCTCCCTCTTTGAGATGGCACAAGAACTTATGCACCTGGCTTTCTCCCTCTATTTTTGGTGTATCATCTTTACCCCTGTCCAATTACAAACTGCAAGTGTAAAGGACAAACAGAAAAAGAATAAAGTCACATCACGGGATGCTTATCTAACCCGCTTTTGCACCGTGTACGCTATAAATGAAAGCAAAGCGAAAGATGTATTGTGTCCTCACTGGAAATGCTCGGTCTGTTCCTCTCCTTGGAACAATGCATGAAGTCTAATCCCAGTTATAGTGTGCCTCTATTTCTGTGGCATCATCTCTGTAAGCAGTGTGTGAGGAAGAGACATACAAAAGGGACACAAGGAAGGATGAAGGGAGTCTATAAATGCCTGTTTCCTCCCTGATCTTCAAAACAAGTATATGACAAGTGGTGAAATAATGATGGACGTATACGTAGAGTCATGCACAGAGGTAGTGAAGCAGCTGCTCCATGTGCTCCTCCTATTAAAGCAAGTAAAAGCAACTTAAGGCTGTTCAAAATAGTAATAGTTTCCCTGTGTCATCTTTTTTGCATTTTGAAGGGGATATAGGTTGGGCAGCTGGAAATGGGACTGGACCAAAGGGAAGAGAACATGGAGCAGAGCTGAGCTGTCCTTGCTCTAGGCTGTGGAAAAAAGTATGAGGAGGTGAAAAACAAACCCCATCCTGGGCTGATTTCTGCACAAGAGGAATAACAGCAATTGAGCTCTATATAGACCTTTCTCATTTCAATTCAGTGCCTTTTACCATAGGTACATTAAGGCACGGCAGAGGGAGAAAAAGAAAGAGAAAATACTATTTCTGCAATATGGCATCCACCAATTTCAAACTTATGGACATCTGCAGTGGAGACTTAAGAGCAGCATGGACCCTGTGTATATCTATAAAGGCTCCCTGACTGTCAATGGGACAGAGATCTCCTACTCATTTGAGGAGAAATGAACTGGTTAGCATCAATGGGAAGAGCAGCAATGACAGCGAGCTGTGGGACCTCCCCGGCTCCCTAGAGCCTGACAGTATGGCTGGGAAGTTTCCCTCCAGATGTTTTGGTGTGTGCTTATAAGTTATCTCCGGTCCAGGATGGCATCTATTGGAAATGCAGTTTGATATGGTGATTCATTGTGAAGACCTGGTGACGACCTGTAATAAATCACCTCCTGGACTTCATGGGGCTGGGCACTGCCCTCTGTAAGAGGGGCTCTTTCAGACCCGCCTGTGCTGCTTAGCAAAGAGCCCTGCAAAAATACACCGCCAGGCAAGTCTCATAATGCAAAGTGGGCAAATCACTTATTTGCACCTAAACCTCTTGGTTGTCTTTGCACAAAGCCTTCCCTAATCCTCCCAATTCCCATTGCATCCATCTCCCTTGTCTCACTTTCCTCTTAGCTTGTCAGTCTTTCTCTTTCCCTCAAATGTCTCATGCTCCAAAGTAAATAAAATAAAATTAAAAAAAAAAAAAATCACAGAGAGAAAGCTTTATTCAGTAGCAATAAATCTATTATGTGGTATATGGGTAAGGTCAATAATCTTATTCCTTTTCATTTTACTGGACATGGGAGTTACTACACAAAGCGATACAATAATTCTCCTGCTGCCTGCAAAAGCACCATCATGCAAACAGCGTGAGTCACCAGCAAAACCCAAAGAAGTCAAATAAATATATGATGCATTGCCTCTATGTGGGGAGGTCTTATGTGTGGAGTAGACAAATATTGAGGTCTCTGTCTGGTGGAAGACAGTATTGCTTTATCAATAGAGATGACTGAGTAACTGGTTATCGTGGACTGAAATGCAGGAGCTCACCCAGCCATGCCATTGCATGATGCACTTCACAGGGTAATTTCTGGTGTTTTCTGACTACTGAATATGAAAGCTAAATGGACAGTTTAAAAATAGGAAGCGTAATCCAACCCCGCTACCCACCCTATTGTAATGCTGGTGTTATTTGTTTATACATATACAAAAATAAAATCACAGACTACATATAACGTCCATGGCATTTTTTTTTAAGTGTTTCAGTTTCTATTTAACTTATGAAAGAGCTTAAGAACAGTCTGTTGCAGAACCTATGAGATTATCTCTGCGCCTAAACAGGTCCGTTCTGAAAAAGAAAGTTGATTTGTGTTACCTAACTTTGATATTATTGAAATCTACCTCTGCTTATATGTCCAGAACTCCAGTCCCAACAGTATTTGATTACAAAATATTATTTGTATTTCTCTTGATCAACTATTCTTTGTAACAGTATCTAGTCTTTCTTTTTGATACAGCCTCTCATTTCCACCTCCACACTGCTACATGGTTCCCTAATTATGGCTAATTATTGCCCCACCATCAGCAATAATAAAGAAGGATTTAGATGGGTAAACTTGCCATGTTTATTTTCGCATGTGATACAGCTAACCCTGCTGTTTCCATCACAAGAAAATCACAAGTACAGTAGATGCATTTATGAAGGAAAGAGTGGTATATAATGAACAGCATTTTATAAGCAAGCAGATGTATTATTATTTATGACAAGGAACATACTACATAGCTCACAGTGCCCAAACTGATCAAGAAATAGGACACATACACAGATTTTCTGATCTTTTGCCTGTTCCCAGAAGTCACAGTAGAACTACATGGCTCTACAGGTAAGAAATGACCTTAAACCCACAGGAGAATCCCCATGTGTAGATGAGTCTTTTGGTGACTTAAAGCTGCCACACTGATTCTTCTGAAGGTATGACTTGGAGCCGGCTCAGCTAGACCTCATCTTTTTGTCCATAAACTCACAAGATAGACATTTCACAATATCCAAGGTCTAATTAGGCACAAACATCCAGTAGAGTGTTAATAAAATCCATAAAACCCCCAGATATACTGCTCCCTTTTTTAAATGGAAAAAGGGAATTCCAGGAGATTAAAAATTGCACAGTATATTCGGCATCTATGGCCGAACCAAGGATATGTAAGCAACCTTCTGGAAAACACACTTTGATTGCATCTGTAGAAGAGGCAGGCTGGTGCACCAGGGGAATGCAGTGTGGCAGCCTCGCTTCGGACAGGTTACACAATCTTCTAACAGGCGATATAGCTCTCAGTAAAGCCGCTAACCTTCTGGACAAAGCATTCCTACACTATTTCTCCGGCATGTTGTCTTCAAGTGAGCACCTCCTTTACCTCCTGATGTAGGAAAATTTATTACAAGCACACAGCTGGGGTGAGGGAGTCTGCAGTCACAAACTAGAAAAGAGCTGCCTCTCCCAGGTCACAGTGCCTAAAAGTACTCCTACATTGGTTTGAGATGGCCTTAGCCTTATCTGAAGGTTTTGTTTTTTTTTTTTAAATGGCAAATTTATAAGCATTATGTATACATATACACATACACACATATGTATTATAGTAGCTGACAAGAATAAAAGAGTACAAAGGGAAACTTATTTCTTCAGTAAATATGCGACTTAAGTCCTCATATAAAAAACCCAAACCTAAACTAAAATACCAGCCCTCCTTCCCCCACCAAGTCCCAGCAGTTTGGCATTTTTGAAGAAAAGCTTCTAAGTACCCCAAGCTGCTTTCTATGTTTAGTGTAGAAGCCTGAGTGCACCAGTAAGTCTATAACTCCACTTGAACTATTGCACTAAACATAGAGATGGCTCTTTCTTCCCTAAAATGTTCTGGGCCACAAGCTGGATGTGTCAGCAATATAGCAGATGGGGAAAATGTATACAAGTATATTAATTTTGTGACCCAGATTTATGCAGAACACATATTTGCACAGATTTCATATAGGATTTTAAATCTTGTTTTAACCCTTACTAGATAGATGTGAAGCTTGGAAAGAGCACGACAGTACAGCAAAAATGTTTGTAGAGTGAGAGAATGGAAACGAGAGGGCTGCTGCTGCTGCTTGCTTTGGTACCTGATTTACACAAGTTAATCTGCATGCCTCAGTTTACTCGCTGTGAAATATTTATACTAATGCTAGTTATCTCACAATGACTTTGCAAAGCTCAGTTAATTAGCTGATAATTAATTAGGTTCTTAAAGCTTCCTGGATGAAAGCAGAGTTGGGTGAATAAAGCCAAAAAAGAAAGAATATTGTGATTTTTTTTCTTTTTTTTTTTCTTTTTTTTTTTTTTAAGGAAGACCTGCTAACGTGCCTGCGTGTTCACAAATATTCAGGTGAGCATTTTTATTCACACAAAATCTCCCAAAGACAAAAGGGCTGTGCATGCCAGCATGGAGAAGTATTTCTGAGAACATTCATACCAGATGTGTGCTCACGACCATTCTGAAAAACTCTTTTCATTGTTTGCACAATGATTTGTCAACGAGTTATAACTGTTCATGAATTATTTGCCAAAGGAAAAAATAAATTCCCTAATGGCTTTACAGGCTGGTCTATATGCACTTTTCAAACTGCTTTAACTATAGCTGTTTAGAAACGCATGCAGCCACTTTGGTGCGACACCCTGCTGCGGTCAGAGATGTGCCCGTATCTGGGATGAGGCGACTCAATTAATTTTTACTGTGGTCTACTGAGAAACTCTAATGAGGGCCGCAAATTTTTTTGTTTTTTTTGTTTTTTTTCCTGAGGTTTACTGGGTAAACTTAGAGGCGTCGTCTGCGCTGGCAGCGGCACGGCAGCCCCAGCTGGGCTGGCCGGCACAGGCATCGCAGGCTGCCGGCACAGCTGGGCTCTGCCGCGGCATGGCGGGGCCGGCGGGAGGTAACACGGCTCCTGCAGGACCGGGGAACGGCACTGATGGGCAGCCGTGGGAAAATCCACTTGCAGCGTGGCTCTGCGGCAGGGTTTTCTGTTTGAGGAAGCCTAGGGTAGGGGTAAGCCTCCGAAGGATTTATTTTCTTTTTGGTTGAATAGACCAAGCTTTTAAAAAAAAGGAAAAATGCCTAGGTTTTATGTTATTTACTATATGGTGGGTGTTACAGCGCTTGATTTTTGTGTTCCCGGCAACCGTGATGGGACCCTCGACCCTCAGTGAGATGCTGAGAGACCCTGGGCAGTGCATTTAGAGATATTCAGTAGCTTCAGCATGAGTGCAGCCAGCAGCCTGAACTGACCCAAGAATGTAAATGCACACACAGCCACCAACAGCAGAGAAGCCATGAAGAAAATCCTCTCCAAGATTCTGCTGGAGACATAAACGTCTCTCTCTGGGCTTCCTTCCCAGCCCCTGCCTCTCTCCTAGGCTTAGGTGGTCCTGCCCTTTTCTGCAGGACATGGTAGCACCAATACCTCAACCCACTCATTGCTTTCCAGCAAGGAAAGCATTCATTCACTGTGGCACTGATGTATAATCTAGTCCGTATAGAGACTTGAGTTACAAGTATCGCTGTAATACTATTATAAAGTAAATACTTACAACACTGAGGAGCATTATATGTAAATACTAAGTATTACAAAGCTTCCTGATATGCTCTACAACTGACCTCGGGTACCTTCCGTGTTAAAATTAAGGCAACTTTAGGATTATCATCTGGTTTATCTTTATCTATTTCTGAAGTTTATCCAAATAACTTTATATTGAGGTATGCTGGGGACAGGTAAGATTTACAGAAACAAATAATTTTGTGAGACTGGTCCTAACTGTTTATTTTGTGCGCAAATTTATCTTTATGTCGCTGTACATACCCACATTATGGGTCTGTACCTTTTTGTTCAAACCAACATAGCCAGAGAAGGATAAAAACTGTAAATCACTCCTTAAATTTATCTCAGCCCCAGAACATCGTGGGACTTAATGACTGACACACAGTGGAAGTGACAGACAGGAAAACCCTGTTAACCCTCAGGTCCAGAAGATAAGCTAAAACATTTTCAAAGAATTCATCGTGCCTGGCATCATAAAAGTGGCTCAGTTCATTAGGTGAATGATTTCCAGTGAATTTTTAACGCAACTTCCATGTAAGTAATGCACAAAAGGAGACCAGTCTAAACCATCCGTTAAAATATTCCCTTTGGTAAACTTGACAAGCTTAAGCAAAAAAATATTTGTATCAACTGAAAAGCCTGCATTTATGTAGTACCTTATTCAATAACTCAGGACAACATACAGTATGCTATCTGCAGGATAACATTTTTTTTTCCTCCAGATGTCTCTTTTTCCTTCCAGAAGTTGCAGAGCATTGGACAAGCAGTAACAGATGATGAACACATGCATAACTACAAATGGGCAAGCTGATTGTTTTCAGAATTGGTATAAACATTTGCTCTTGGATTGAGATTTAGCCCATAGCAAATCTTTACATTCTCGTTATAAACCTCTGACAAAAAGAGCTTCTAATGAAAATGCTGACAGTGTGAAAACGTGGTTATGGTCAGGAAAACAAATGGATAAAAAGTGGCATTTTGTAGTTCCATATGTATACTTCAATAGGGAAGTCTTTGCTAAGTTTACATTTCAAAGCAAAATCTTGATGATAACTGCTTCTCCTACCCTTTCTATTTAAGGCCTCCAAACCTACTACTATTACTGCTATCTCCAACACTAGCATTTAAAAAAAAAAAAACAACAGAGGCTGGGATATGAACCTCTCTGAGAGCTTAGTGAGAGAGCCAGCAGCTGGATTTTTAGCATCTCTTTTGTTTTTGATTATATAGATAACAGTAGAGCCCAAGAGCCCCCATCAGGACATGGCCTCACTGTGGTAGGGTGTTAAAGACTAAAAAAAGGCGGGGGGGAAGCAACCATGGAGAAGAGAACTGCATTGTGTGTGTTTGCATGGCAGGCATGGCAGGAGGCAGAAGAGGTGGAGGAGGATGAGGAAGGGCCCAGCAGGGCAGGAGAGGTGAGACAGGCACTCTGGGAAGGCTTTCCGAAAGGCCACTGCTACTTCTTGGGAGGTATAAAAAGAGGTCCCTGTCCCTCTTGTGCCTAAAAGTGGGGTGTCTGGAGGGCTATGGTGTTTCTTCTGAACTTAGACCTGTTGCTCTTTTGGGCTTCTTTGATGGAACTGCCAATATGGGAAACAAGGAGGATTAGCATGTTGGGGAGTGCTTGAGCCCTGCATTATGAGAAAAAAATCAAAAGAAAAGGATGGTTTAGGTCATCTAAGTCATGTATGGCACTGATGGCTATACTGGAGGACAAGGGAAGGCTTGTCTGCTTTTGTACCCACAGTGGTGGGGAGAAGTTTGAGTGGCTAAAATAGCCCCAGACATGCCGTGCCCACAGCCTTTTCATGGGCCTCAGGGCAGCACATCAGAAGAGGCAGATGCATATAAAGTCTATTGAATATTCTTTATCAAAGCACAAGCAAAATGCAGGTCAGTGGGTGATAACGGAACAGCAATGTGGGTTTACGGGCAAAGTCCATCTGAATGTTTTTTGGGACAAGCCAGTGACAGAGCACTTGTGTGTTTCTTTAACCCCATCAGGGCTTACTAGGCTTGCTTTAAATTAGCAACTATGGAATAAAAGAAAAAGATAAAAAAACATGATAGAAAAAGAAAAAAACCTAAAATCCCTAACCCAAGTTCTTAAGAACCAGGAATGTCAAACAAACACGGGACTGATAACCGGGAAGGAATGAAACAAAGCAATGGTGCAATAGGGTGTGCAGGGCAGTAAAATCTGGCACAATATTTACAGTGGTATCCCTGTTTATGTTGGGGAGGGAAGCAGGATCACCTCTCCTTGATCGATGGGTCCTGTCCAGTTCTGGAGCTGATTATTACGAGGAAGACACTGAAAATGGTCAGGATATTCACACAACACAAAACCCTAAAACTAAGTAAAAAAAAAAAAAAAAACCAAACAAAAAAACCAACCCAACCCTGAATACTGTGTTAAAAGTAATGAAGTATGTGGTGAGACAAAAGGAGCTTGGTTAAATCATGACTGAGGATGCCAGAGGAATGGCAATGAACTACTAACACCTGAAGGAAGCAGCAAACATGAAGGATAAGATGGTGTCTCCTCTGGAGCCAGCAAGAGTTTTGTTAGTGACTTCAGTGTGACCCGAATTCTACTGCAAGGAGACAGAGGAAATGTTCAGCACAATGAAGAGGATATTGGAAGTAATGTTTTTGCATAAAGCAAATTAAAATGTAGCTGAATTTCAGGAAGACCTCCTGACAGCAAGATTGCCTGTGGAACTGGGAAAGCCTCACGCTGCCACAGACAGTAAACAAACACACTGCTCAGAAAGATTTTGCTGGCTTGTGCTATAATGAACACAGAATTATATCATTGCAACAATATACACCCGCTGAATTTGACTCCACTTGAAGAGATGAGAGCTCTTAAGTTGCTACGTTGAAAACAATTTAATTGAACCTGGCTAATTAGAACATAACAAGTAGTTAAAAATTATGCAATGCTTTAAAAATCTTTTAATTAATTTGAAATTCTGATGGCAAATTAGTAAATGTGCGTCAGTAACTTCCCGTGCTTGACTCAATACATCATAGAAAGAAAATAAGATATATTTTGTCAATAGGGACACTTTGAGAAAACATACACAAGTCAAAAATAATAATGTAGAGTAGGAATAATTAATTAATTCAAGCTTCAAGATAACATCACTGTGTCCTGCTGACCCTACATGTTAATCAGTTGATTGATTAATTGCTACAATCATAATAATTATAGGGTGTAAATCTAAATACATTTAATGATAGTTTACACTTAGAATAAAAATGTCTTTTATGTCTGCTTATCTTCATCATTTCTTGAAGCCTAGTCATATTTTTTGTTTGCCATAAATAAACCTGAAATATTTTTAGATGTTATCTTTGTGATGAGGTAGGTTTATACTTTGTTAATCTGATCAGCAATGGGTTTTTTTGTGGCCTCCACCTCCTGTCTAATGAAAAATATGTTCCTAGATGAGAAACAATTGATTATGTGCAGTAACTGATACAGCTTCATCAAAAGCTCATCCTTAAAACAAAAGACCAGGGGACATACCAATAAGGCTATTGTATAGTTATAGACTGTCTTTATCCAGAAGAGTTTTACATATTGAATGCTTCTTCCACCACATAAACTCAGTCTGAAGTGAAATGGTAAAGCAGATCAGCAGCACAGAAAAGTATTAAAGAAAACAATCCAAAGAAAATTAAGAATTCCTGTGCTAATTTCTGATTTATAGGCAATGCAGATGATCTTGACATCTACATCATCTTTGAATTTGTGCTGCTTCTCATTAAACCTAATCATGGTTTATGACTGCACTAGAAGAAAGGTATGTGTCCTTGTATCTCAACTGGCATAGCTAAAATCCGGTTTTCTACTAAAAAGTACATGAAAAGAAGAAACAAGGTTTACTTAGTTAAATTTGTTGAACATCATTGTTAAAACACACTATTAAAGATTAGGTCTTAAGTAACCAAGGACTCACTAAGTCACTGAAGGGGTGTTTCAGTAGGCGTGACACATAGAAGTTGTAGTTGTTTGTACTCTGCATGTCCCATGGATAAAAACTCCTCTTTCTATCATTGCCATTTCATTCTTGCCATTGCAAAATATTAGGAAGTCTTAAATAAGTATGTGCCTTAAATTTTTTAAAAGGCAAGTGTAAGTTTCAGTTAAAATACAGACCTTAACACCAGATTTCATGACCATTTTCAATTGTGCAGTTCTAGACATTTTGGATTCTTCATTTATGGAGTTGGTATCCATATACTGCTTTGCAACTCTCATTTTGCAGTGATATTTGTTAAATAAATAATGCTAGGTTAGGAATTATAGCATAAATATTTTAAGGAGCCACTAAAGCATTTTCAAAAAAAACCTAACAAAGCAAATTCCAACTGAATGAACTTTTACAGCCTTCAAAGGGTTACCTGACCTTCTACTTTTGCAGCTTGCTTGACTCAAAGTTACAGCAATGGAGGAGATAACAGTGAAACTGTACTATAAAAATAAATTACTATCATGAATATTAAGCAACAAGGATATAATAAACATGACTGCTTACATGATTCTGATTTATTGATACTGATTTGCTAGTAAATTATCACACAAAGTACTCGTTTTAGTTGTTCAGGAACATGTGCAAAATAAAGCTTGGTGGACACTTCCCAAAGACCTTGACATCTGTCACTGAATTCATACTTTGGGATTCTTGGTGTCTATTTTTCTGGTATGTGATACAGTGGCGTATTTACTTTTCCTTTTCACAGATTTTTTTGTTTGTTTGTTTTTTAAATTTTGGCTGCCTGGCTTCCTTCAACTCCGTTTTTTAGCCATGCACAGTTTTTAAAACTACTATCATGGAGGTTCAGCTCTGACACAGTGGAACAAATCCAGCTGCAAAATCTCCTAAAGGCTGTTCATGCTTGTTCTGTTAAATAGTGCTCACTTTGAGTCAAGAGGTTTCATTACTATATTTATGAACCTCTTGGCACCACGAGTTGGGATTTCCCAGTGCTAAGCATTAATGCATTTTGCATTACTCTTTAGCATCGGGAACTCTAGTTCACTGGTGCTGAGGGGTTAAAGACGGTAAAAAACCAGATCTTTATTTCCAGATAGAAATCTTTAGTGCGTGTGTGCACGCTTGATCTGCGTGTGTGTGTGTATGTGTGTGTGTGGATAGTCTGAGCAACTATCAGATAGCAGAGGTAGAAAGCAGGCTACCAGAGTCACTAACTACCAGGAACTGCAGGTTTTTAGGGATCTCAGCATTAACGGCCTGCTGCCTATATTCTGCATCAGATATTTGTTATCCAAATTGATGGAACGTATCGTATCTGAAAATAGGATTATTCTTCTTTAAATTTAAAGCCTGCTTTGTGCTTATGTGGCTTATATCACTTCATGACATGGTGTGTTATGTCAAACCTAAGATTATTTTTGGAGATTTCTGAGACAGAATCTACTTCATTTTGCCTGTCATCAGCCTAAAGCATGTGCCAAAAGACCCCTTTTTTGAGGCAGTGATTCACAAATACCATCTGAACTAAAGGACAGCTACCGCTTCAAAGCAAAAACACATATCTTGGATCAAATTCTACTAGCATCTCCTAAAGTGGTTACTCTCATCACAGTTTTGATACTTCTTTGCGGAGGATTTATATCCACACAGTGGGCTATTTTTTTTTTTTTTAAATGCTAATACACTTAAGCTTGCAAGCAGGAATGTAGCCTCATCAGGTGCCATGATCTGTGGTGTAAAGAAAAACAAGCAAACGACCTCAGCTGCAGAGCGTAGGTTAGTTCTGGCTGCATGTGAACATACAGATGCAAATCAAACATGAGCCAAGGAAAAGGCTATTCTAGAAGTGGCACTTGATAGCCCAGGGCTGGAGCTGCAGAAGCGTATATAAGCCTGCCTGCCAGGCAACCCTTCCTGCTTCTCTTGTTTTGTTTTTCTTTGAAAAGGAAAAGAGAAGAAAAATGAAAAAGAAAAGGGAAAGAGAAAGGAAAAGGAAGGGGAAAGAGAAAAAGAAAAAGAAATTTTAAAAAGAGATAGAAAAATAGAAAAGAAGAAAAACGATTAAAAAAAAGAAGGAAAAAAAGAAGGAAAAAAGAAAAGAAAGAGGTTGTTGCCACGGTGCTCACTTTATTTGGCCTCCTTATGGGTAGGCACCCTGTGTAGGTACCAGGGTAATTTCCTCGCTGTCCCTTTTTACATTCAATGTCACCTGTAGGAGTGTGGGGAGAAGATATACAGTGCAATTTAGGTTGGCTTTTAGTCCCAGTCACTGCTCACCTCATGCTTTCTCTATATGTGCAGCTATTGCCCTTTATGTGACACTGTAGCAGTGCCAGCTTGGAAAATATTTCCCTTGTTCGCCAGGGCTCTCCTGATAATGAGTTACAAACACCAGGTATTTCATACGAGCGTAAGCAGATCTCCAACTCTCAGTTACATTTTAGGTTTCTAAAACCTTTGAGAGTCCCACCTTTCTAGTTGCTTTAGATCTTGCTTTTTGTATGAGTGATTAATACATAGTTTGATTTTCTAACCATCTAAGCAAAACTAGGTGAAGAGGTTTTGCGCCTGGCTTGCAATTCTTTTCTTCCCCAGTGCAACACTATCACTCAAAAGTGTTTAAGAGTGAATGAGTCAGACTGTGAGCTGTCAGTGAATTAGATTGTGTTCCTGATCTTAGAGAGATTGTCTGTGTGATATACTACCTTCCCAGGCAATTAAAGCATTAGTGCTTTGGCCGAAATGTAAGAATAGTCAAATGGGTTAACAGGCTAATGAATTTTATATAGAAGGGAGTCAAAGGGAGCAGTTTGACTCTCCGGGAAGCAAGACAAATTGCATTTTATTTTAAAATTGTGAGCATTTCAAATTCAATACCTGTACTACGAGCACAAGGCAGCAGATTGCAGAAATATTTCTGCATCCAAGGAAACATCCTTAAAAGTAAAAGTCTTGTTTGATGAGTTTCTTGTGCAATAGGTTGCCTCAGGGCTGCACACTCCCTGATACCCGTTTAGGAGAAGGATGTGCAACACTACTCATTTCTTTTGTTCCCACACTATTTCTTACTTTACTTGACTTCTCTTTTTAGCTGTTATCTGGTACAGCTGGTGTAGTACAGCTGCTAAAAATGCTTTTCCTTAGCCACATTACCCAGTTTTCCAGCACTACTTTTTCACAATTTGTGTCCCTCAAGAGACATTATAAATCCTATTAACTTTGAACTCTGGCCCAGCCTTGGTAAGAACACAAGCCTACCCTCACATTTAGAGAGCATTACTTTTCCAAAGTATTTCATTTTGCAATCGCACTTCCCGTGGCAGACCCAGATCTGCTCATAATGTTGACGTTGGGAAGCCAGGCCTGTGTCAAGCAATGCCACAAGGCGATGCTTTCAGGGAAGGAGACCTTCAACTTCCAACCTGGCAAATCTGTGCCTGATTTCAACCTGTGACTTAACTTTTCTCTGAAATTCTGTGAAATTCAGTGAGTATTCTGTAGATAGTGCTATTGTTATTATTCTAGTCCTATTATTGTGTTTTATCATGCCTTTTAGCAACGTGGTGTTTGTCTTTTCCAACCCTGTATGTGTGCCATTATGGTAAATTGTGAGGATATTTTTCTGACCATTCATGACTTGATTCTGTGCCTGCCTGCTTTGTGGAATTTTTAGAACTTTTAATTTCTTGTTTCCTTCTCCATGCTGTTTCCAGACCATTTCCAGAAAAAATGAGCTGTTGTAGCTCCTTTCTGACCAATTTCTGGTCTCAGGTGATAAAGGTACAGTTGAAGCAGGGTCCATATTACTTAATTTTACTTCTACCAGATTCTTACCCAAAGGTTTGTCATGGTTCTAAGTGTAAAGGCTAAAGTTATGCATTTCTCCTAGCTCATTTAATGCATTATTATCAGGAATCTTGTCTGAAGTTACAAAGAGCTTTCCCTGATGTCATGGTGCTATGTACACTTTTCATCATTATAAAAGAATATTTTATAAAACTGCGAGGTAATATGTCCATATTAAGGCATGTTTTATGGCTGGTTTTACCTGCCAGAACTTGAGGACCCACAAAGTTGCACTCTGGTGGAGAAATTTCCAAATTAAGAGTCTGATGTCAGGAGCGCTTGGGCAGTGTGGTTGGAGCATGACGGTGCTGGAGATCCCTGAGGATCTGAAGGACTGGTATAAGTAGAACACAGCTTAAATTTACCAGGGGCCAAAGCTGCTTGAAGTATTTAGGATGCATTAAAGTACTCCACAAAGTTAGTGCCTACTCTGAATACTACAGCTGTAGCAGTCTAGGTCTTCTAATAATGTAGTAGTCCAGGTCTTGAAATATTTACGTGGTGAGGACCAGAGAACAACTCAGTTGTCATCTCTTGCCACCAAGACATTAGCACACCTATTCTTTGCTTGTTCAGATCCAATGTTCCACCATACAGAGATGTGTGGCATTGTTTTTATTTGGGGAAGGTAGCAACTTCTAGGAAGTAGGCTGTATGGAGAGAGGAAGACAGCACAGCACTGGAGGTGATGACTTTCAGCATCCCCTTCTCTTGCTCTTGAAGGTTCTCCTTTTCCCTCCCTTCCTGGTCGTCTCTTCCCACTTTCCCCTGCCTCATCTCTTCCATTTTTGCAGCTCTGAAATTGTGCAACTGGGACATTATAGGCTGTTTCTCCTCCTGTTATTACTTTCCCCAAGTGGAAGCTTCACTCACAAGCCTGATGAAACATTTTTCCCCTCAAACCTAGAGTGCCAATTCTCACTTTGTCAAGAGCTCCAGATAACCTTCATGAGAAGTTCCTCTCCCCCTGCTTCCTGCAAACACTCCAGGTTACCAGAGATCTTGTCACAGTCACTAAATAGCTCCTTCTCTCTCTTTTTCATCCTTCTTTTCTGCACAGTGTTGTTGCTTAGATTTCCCATCTTCTCTTTGTCTTCTCTTTCACCATTCTCTCCCGCTCGATTTTCTCTATGAGTTTCTGTTACACTAACCCACATATGAACTCTCAAGTTGGCTTGCTTCTTGCTTCTGCCCTTTCTTTCCCCTATGAAGGATTCTCTTAACCACAGATTAAATTTAAATTACGCAAATACACTATTTTCCATGCCCAAAACGTAAGTAGAAGAGGAGCAAACTGAAACCGATGTCTTTTTCCATTTGCAAGTTTTTGATTCCACACTCTGTCAACTGGCAGTTGGTGTAAAGCTAACAGAGGGTTACCAGAGCTCACCGATTAATCTGGCTATCCGTTACAAATATAAACAACTTTTTTGCAAATTGAAGTGAGGCACTCTGCTTCCCAGATGACATTTCCACCAAGCACCCAATGACTCCTCCAGCTGCCTTAATTAATGCTCTGAGCACCTGTGTCCCATGGCAGGTAAGATCCCCCAAAAAAAACTTTTAGCCTTGTTAGTGTTTGTGCAATTGAGGACAAGCCACAGTTTCGACATAATTCTCTCTAGTAAGTGCTATTTGCAAGTCCTGGTTTCAAAGCAGTGTGCTGGACCTACCATGTACAGCAAAGTTCCTGAAAAAGGTTCTCGCTGAGCAGAGTACTACAGATTTGTATCCAATAATTTATTGTGTAAGCATTAAACCATTCATATCACAAACACCTGTGCAAGCCAGTTGGCCTAGTCAATTCTTGTTTAACATTTAATTATGAATATAATTAGCATGAGTTAAGAGACAGGCCAGGCATCCGCAATAAAATTTCCACTATGCTAAAAAATTATAACTATAATAACAAAAAAGACTAAGCTGGAGGAGAATGTGTCCCTCCTGAGTAAACTTTTGCATGACAGCAAAATCCAAGTACAAATTCTTTTAAAACTTTTTCATTTACTTTGATGATAATTGTAAAGCCTCCACTATATTTATAAGACCAAATGATACAGTTTTTCTGTTGCTTTAATATTAAGGCAATTTTCTCACTGGTGTAATCCTTCCAGTGAGGTTCCTCAGATTCTCCTCTTTTCCTCAAAAGGTAAATTAACTGATTTGATAGTGTCACTGGAACACTGTGTTAGGTAAAGTTCACAGGGGGAAAAAAACTAGTTAAAACATTATTTCAGTGCATATTTAAGAGTTTTATTAAGTGCTCTTTGTAGCCCAAAAGAATTGTGCGCTAACAGAAGAAAAGGATTAGCAAATATCACAACATATCGCATTTTAAAGGCAGATGCTCATGTTTAGAAAAAAGAAAAAAGCAAAGTCAATCTAGAATCAGGCTCCTTATGGACAGGTGCTACCTGGGCTTCCTTCACAGAGCAAAGCCCTGCCAAGGACTTAAACCTTCATGTGTACATTTTCTTTTCATTTCCAATCCAACAATTTAGTTAAAACTTTCTAAGTAAAAAAAAAAAAAAATAGGAAAAAATGTTTTACCCACTAATTTTCTTTTCAATGCCCTTTATTTCTGAACATGTTGGGCTATTCTCCACCTCAAAAGAAAAGAGTCTATTCATAGACATACCCTCCAATTTTATTTTTTTTCCTCAACCAGTTGCTTCCAGACCTGGAAAGATCTATTTGAAAATGCTGTTGAGCAGAAAGAGTTTGCAACTGTGAAGGAAAGGTCATTGAAAGAGAACTAGGAGGTTACTGGGGCATATTGTTCCCTGACACCTCCTGGGAACAAAAAGCCTGGAATGAACCTCTTTGGTTACCAGTTTGCTGCTATTACAAATATGATAGCCTCCATTTACATCTTCAGTAGAGGTATGCTTTCTTACTGCCTTGATTTTGAGTGGAGAATGTGCTAGAGTACGGTAGCTATAATGGTTGGAAGTGTTATAGCTTAAATATATTTGTAGCCAGTTTATACACCTCTCTTGTGGAATAGAGTTCTTTTGTTTAAACTGCACTTTCTCATCTATTGTTTTTACTTATTGGTTTCATTCAGGATGATCCTATACAGTTTTTGCCTGTATTTTGTTAACACCCACAGATTAGATGCCTTCTCTTCTAGCCTTTCTATGTCCTATATATCTTAGCTTCTTTTCTAAAATGTGAGGGTTTTTTCTTTCTATTCCAATATCAGTTAATCATTCTTGAATCAGAATTTCATACAACTTTCCAGATAAGGTTTCAAAAAGCTTTCAGAAATGGATTCAATAGTTCTCAATCTCTACTGGAAACACCTAGCACCGCTTTTTGGATAAGCTGTTATGATTATTGTTAGTGTTACTGTGCTTGGGAGAATACATATGTCTACAGATATACCATACACATATTCATATATTTATATGGCTGGATATCCCTGAGATTATGCTACCCACAAAATCTTTCCTTTTTGTAAGAAATCTTTTAAAGAGTTGCACCTCAACTTTTGGATACTTCTCATTTCTACATATTTTTTGTTCTGTTCACATTTAGTTTATTAATTTCTACTGCCTTCTGAGACTTAGATTTGGCCAAAAAGATATTAATTATTATTTATTATGTGAGATATATTGTGGTGACCTTGGATTTGTTTATAAATCACCATGTTCACATTAAATTGAGGCTTTCTGATGCCATGCCAAGTCCCAAAACTTCCTTGGACAAGTAAACGGAGGGTAGGAAAACGATTTCAATAGGAGGCTCGCCAACTGTGAATCTGAAGGCAGTTTGATTAGGACTCGAAGCCCACAGATTGAGATTATGACAGAAATTTGCATAATGCCAGGGACTGATAAGATTTGGTTTCTCAGGAACCTATTACGTGATGATGTTAAGAGACTGTCATGGATTTCTTACAGTGCAATATGCTGACTTGTCTTTCCAAGACGAGTTGGCCTTGAGCCTTGTTCTTTGTAAGCCTCGAGTGAGGTTTCTTTAGATGTCTTTTGAAAATCTCTTTAGACATCTTCTGTAACTTTCCACCAAGATGATACAAGGATGTTATGACTGTCAGAATAAATGAATGTATTTACTTCCTTTCTGTTTCCCAGCTACTATTTTCATAACGCTGCATAGTAGTTCAGAGCAGGCCCTTGCTACACTATGTTTTCAACCAATGTAGCTCTGTGCTTCGATCATGATTATGTATTGATGACTAGATTTGTTTATTGCCTCCTGACACAGTTTTTGCCTGATTTTGGTGCAGACAGCTTCTGTGCAAACTCCTTAAATGTTGCATTATTCAGTGCAAACTTTGCTATGGCCTGCTGAAGACCGAAGCGTGATCATTGCCCAGATAGATGTGAGTTTCTGCAACACATCATATCGAACCGCGCAGGCAGAGGATTCTTGGGGGACCTTTCTGAAGCAAGACTAGAGCCTACGCTCAAAGAAAACCTTTTTACTGATGCCAGCCATCCTGGAGCTGAAGACAACTGACCAACATGGAAAGGCCTGACAACTACAGATAACACTGCTAGTTTTTGTGGGTTTAAAAAAAGTCTGTCATTCTCATGAAAGAAGAGTGTATTGCTTTGCTACGTTATCATTGTAGATTTTGTCAGACAAGACTAGTAAAGACCAGTATCTCATACCACCAAAACTGTAATAAATTTTATATCTAACATCCTGCAATAACCAAAAAAGTTATAAAACTCTACCATGTGTAAGATGCTAAATAACCGTCTTCAGTTTCCATATAGTAGGGTAACACATAACATTATAGGATTGATAGGAACGACATTGTGAATTCTGCTTAGCATGCACCAGGAGACACTAATTGATATATCGAAAGGATATGTGTGAAATCAGTTGAAAAAAGTGTTAATGGTCTATCAGAGCAACCAAAAAAAAAAAAAAAAAAGAAATCCAGATCTTGAAAAAACAGAAATGATATGAGTATCTAATGTGGACCTTAGGTAGTGTCTAGGCACTTAAATTCACCATTATGATTCTGAAGAAAACTTACTCAGCTGCCATCTATCCCTGCAGGTGCATAAGCTAATTAGATCTTATGATTGTGGCCTTCGAAGGACTTTAAGTGCCTATGGCTCTCCTCCCCATGCAGGGAAATGCTTCCTTTTCTGCTAGAGCTGAAAAGCTTGAGCTCCAGAGATGGGGGATTATTTTGCCTAAGTGTCTGGGAGGCTTGATCCTGTGGGGGATTGCCAGGACCTAAGCCATGTATGTTAACTAGATCTGGTGCCCTACAAATGCCGTCCCTTCTCCACAGACTCAGTGGCTGATGTGGATCCCGTGTTTTCTGTTCCTCATACTGAGGCCTGAGATCTCTCATGTTAGGTTGCGGATTCCACTTGAAAGCCTTCAAGTCAGATTTTGCAACACTATATTTTTATTAATCTCATTCCCGTGTTCCTCTTCCTTAAGTGGGAAGCCCACAACAGTAACGGATACCTTCATTCAGAAAACCATCTGCGGAAGAATCATAATTCTGGCAAAAGAATTTCTGTTTAGAGTATATACATATATATACATCTACCTCTGTTTGTGCATTTTAAACAATAAATCACCTATTTATCTACAGTACTTATGTGACACCTATTAAATTCATACTAGAGATAAGAAACTGAAATGAAGGCATAATCACTATACCTCACTGAAAAAATCTTTCCAGTGTAGTAATCTTTCCAACCTGTTGCAGAGAAAATCAAAGACCTGAACTCAAGCCTTCCAAACCAGAGACAGATGTTGCAGCTTTGGGAACTGGGTGGAATTTTCCTTTGTGAAATATCAGTGGGGTTTTTTTGTAACTGCAGTTGGACAGATGCACTGTCTATACAGATGCACAGTTTATACAGCTTTCTCCAGCTGAAAAGATCTGGAAGGACTAGTTGGTATTTGAATATTTCCTATGCTGTAGATATCAGCCATCATTGCACAGAAGTAGACAAATTTCTTTTTTTCCATGCCTTCTGCCTGAGACCTTTCAAGGAAACTAGTTCAATTAAAATAAAGATTCGTAATCAACTAACATATTTACCTTCTAATATTTCTCAACAGATTTTGGCGGTAGATTTTTTTTTTTTTGTTTCAGTGGCTGAAGTTCTGGCATAAGTTTGTATGGCCATGCAGGTTGAATTCTGTAAATAAGGTGATTAAGTGTTTCAGTTATTGGCACTTCTACCACCTTACTCACATGAAGCACAATTTTACTTGCAGACAATCTGTTGAACCATGTCTGTTGATCTTCCAGAAAATCAATAGAACTATTTGTGGTGCTAAGTAATTTAAGTGTGGCTGAACCTGACTTCATCACAGCATTTGGGCACAGTTTAGAAGTGCATATTTCATCCAAAATACCACAAAATGACTTGCCAGTAATACAATAGACGAAGTCCTTGAAAAAAACTGCTTTCCAAATCCTGAGAAACAAAATTAGTATTAGGTCAGAGGTCTTGTGGCCTTCCATTTATCATTTATAAATTCTCCGATATAAGCTATATGGACAGTAATTATCCTGCTTCAGCCTGGCAAGCAGAATTTTGAGATTCTATAATGCCCTGAATTATCTTCTTATATTCTGGTCATATCTAAATTGTTCTAATATTATAGCATGTCTAAAGTTATTTATAGGGGAAATTGAAGGTGGAGAGCAAGCACTTTTCCTAATACACAGTACTGTAAAACTTTGTTCCCATGCACATAATAAAGTTGTTAATTAAAATGGTGTCGTCCAGGAAAAGGAATACTAAGCTTGCTATGGATTTTTTTCACATAATCTTTAAAATAACATCAGCATAAGAAGTCCATGGCACCTGTTGGGTACTCATTCCTCCTGAAACTTCTAGCTAAATGACTCAATCCTTAAGAAGTATTATTGGTAACTTGTTACTACCTACTACAGATAGGTTTTTAGACCACTTCATCTTACTTACCAAATGCATGGCTCTGACTAAGGGGTGCTCAGTGCAGGACCAAGGTTATAATCATCATGGCAGTGTGGGAATGTGTCCTAATTACCTTTTTCCTAGCAATCATCAGGTTATTTCTGACATTATTAAGTTCTCCTTCTAATTGTACTGCACACCCATGCCCTGCATGCTAACAGTTCCCATTTTTGAAGAATGGACAGAAAAGAGGGAGATACAAAAACATCTTTTTCACAACAACCTGAAGAAGACGGGAAATTTTCTAGCAGCTCAGTACTAACCAGCCAGAGTAGCTAGCAGAAAGTAGCCAAAGAATCAACTGCAATGGAAATGATATTGAAGAAAAGAGATTTTTTTTTGCTTTTCTTCAGGACTATTAACATACAGAAGAGCTCCAAAAACACTGAAAACACCTAGTTGTTGTTTATAGACGTTTTTTAAGTAGAGGTGGTAAGAATACAGATTTGTAGATACTATGGCAGTAAAGGCCAAATAAAGAGAAGATTGATTGGAAATCGTAGATTACTTAGACAGTTGGATTAGGTAGAAATCACCCTGATGTGCAGTAAAGCAAGCAACAAGAATTAGGGTTTTGAAATAGTGCAAAGCATGTCTTAGAGTGCTAGCATTTTCTTCCTAGGAATAAACTGTCTTAAAATCCCTCTATAAATGACTGTTCATTAGCCTATCAATGTGTATAATGGCTCTCAAAATCATAATAAGAATTAATAATAGTTCAAATAGCAGAAAGGGACATTAATTTCTCATTCATGAATATTAATGCTTTAGTAGACAGTCTTTTCCCGACATGCTTTCAAACTCTTAATTCACAAGTCTATTACCGGTTACCTGTTATTTTTACTATCAAAAACCTCCCCACCAGGCCACCAAAAGATTTCAAATCACCCTGACCTGGACAGTAGCAGAGAGGATGAAAGCAGAAGTCAGCACGAGGGATGAGATCATGGTGTCCTGATAATGTTCTTCAGAATACAGTAGTGTTTGCTCAGCCAAAGCATACACCAAAGGGTAAGGAATAGTAACGATAAGGGGGAGGAAGACTATATTTAGCCCCAGAACACCAGTATGATGGTGGATTATCAGGAAGAGAAAGTGAAAATGGCAGAGGATAGGTTTTAAACACTTGACCGCAGAATAAGGTGCATGAGACGTGAATGACATGCCAGGCTGTGTCCCGTGAACTGACTGCATCTGCTTAAGGCACTGCATCTCCTCCTTTCCAAGAGGACACAGCAGGTGGATGGAGAACCATCTGAAGGGCATGTTCAAGTGCTGGTACTTCAATGAACATCTTATCCCAAAGCATCGCAGAAACTGAAGCTGAACAGTAAGAAATTCTTTATTGTTTTTCCCCTCTTAGCACTGCAGAGACTGTGCAACAGGAACTTAAACTCGAGAGATGATGTTCTCCATCTAGCTTCCATGTGCTTTGAAAGGAGAAGAAAGTGAGCTGCCAAGATTAAACTTTCAGGTAATGCATTTCTTTATATTGTGTATTTACCCGCACTGCATCTCTAAATAACTGAGAAGGCAAGGATCTTGTGAGATGTATTTGACCTCATTATATCTGTTGCTGGGTCTTGAAAAGCTTTAGTTGAACTAAAGATGATTATGAATATAAAATCAAAGTGAGCTGTACATTAAGGGTTTCATATTCTCTGACAGCTGCGCATGTGCACACACAGCTCTCATTAACAGTAATGGCAAATATGCATGCCCATCATTCAGAAAACAGGTCTCTCAGTACTTTATGGGGTTTGGTTTTTTCCAAGAGATTTTCCTCTATTGGACCTTTAATTAAACGCCTGCTAGGCTCTTTCCTCTTTAAGCTATCCCTCTCCCTGCCCCCCCCCCCCCCAATGGGACTAAACCCCCAAATCACACTCTTTTTTAGTCAAGTTTTTCCAAGCCGATACAGTTTTACAAAATGCACCTGCATATATTAAACACAGAGAGGGGTTTGCAGCACACAAACCACAGAGACATGTAACAGAATAAATGCCTTGGACTTTGAAAATACTTTTGATTCCTGCCAACTTTTTTTAAAAAAAAAACCAACCAAACAATAAAGCAAAGCTAGATACGAAAATGAGAACATGAATGTTTTTGCATTCTTTTTGTGATCACTGCAAGGCAAGAGTCTGCAACCTTGTGGAACAAAACACATGCATTTCATTCTGATTAACATAAAGACAGCCCCTTCTAACATGATTCACAATTATTAGTCCCTCTCTTGTGTTTGGGGATATATGGATTATCAGCCTAGCATATTTTGAATACATACACATTTTAATTCCTTTCCTAAACCATTTTAGGCACTACAGTTAAATTGCATATACAAAATTTATAGACCAATAATTTGATATTTTTTCTCCAGTTAAATAACTAAATGCTGTAGGAGATAAAAGGCAGTCAAAAACAATAAAAAGACAGGATCACGGATAATGGAAGGTAAGTCAGATTTGAGATGCCTCTGTTCTTCTATTTTTAAGTTTATTATTGTTTTTATATAACAGGCTATTTCACTAGCTTCTACTGTATCTGATGTACTTACTTATCGCCTCCACAAACTGTTCAAAGAAGCAGTATGGGAACAGCGGCTCAGGCAGCTCTCTGAAAAACATCTTGAGTGCTCCGGTGACAACGTGGATGTCCTCCCACTGGCTGTCGTCCAAATTCAGCTTCTCTTCTGGGAAAACACGAGGAGAAATGGAACAACTGGTTTTAATGAAACAATTACAAGACACTAATTATTATGTTAATGTTTGCCTACTATCATCAGCAACCGTTAACAGCCTTCTGCACCTAGAGGTTTGGTGCTGTGCATGTTTTTTTTTCTTTTTTTTTTTTTTTTTTTGTAGGAAGAGAACATTTTCAATGGAATACCATCTGTAGGAATGCAGCTAACAAAAAACAAGAGACACAAAGAGACAGTACCATTGACACAGTATGTCAGATACATTTATTCCCATAATGCATCAGTATGAAAATTAGCATCACAGCTCAACATGATTCAAAGCTATTTGGTTTTGAGGCCGAGGGGCTAAGAGTTGCCAACGATGGCCGGCTCAAGGGACCGGCCTAAAGGCCTTGCTGAGCCAACAGGAGACATATGCTAAACATGGCAATAGAAAATGAGTTATTGCTTTACATGTGTTAGCCTTGCTATGTACAAGGGAATAATGGGTAACGCTTTTCTCCTTTTTTTGCCTGAATGTAATGTCAGCAAGGAATAGAGTACTGTGAGAGAAAGGATATTAATTCCTTCTTACTGCTTCAAAAATATTTTGTTTGGTTTTCATCTCTGGGAGGAAGATTTGCCCAGCAACAATATTAGACAGACCCCTGTTGGCCTACCTAGGCTATGCAAAGCTGTCAAAAATGATAACACACTAAAGACAAACCACAAGTGCTTACAAAACTGTTTTGCAAACAAAAAAAAAATGTTTTCTTTTGAAGCTTGACTGAGCTAAGGAATTTAAATATAAAAGAAACTAAATGCTAAAATAGTTTCTAATAAAAATAAAACAAGATTGGCTGATTATTCTAGGTTTCTTTGGTTTTGTTTTTTCTTTTTAATTTTAGTAGAGTGATACTGTTAGAACATGATAAACAGTGAGATCATAATCCATATAAAACTCTAAGAAAGTGCAAATCCTTATTAGTCCAAATTAAAATGACACACACTTTCTCCAAGTTCTGTTACTCCAAAAATGGAGTTCACTTTTTTTCGCATGTGCTATGACTCTCTTTTTTAAAAAATTTCAGTCTGAATGCAAATCGGGGGCCAACCATGAAAACTACTGAACAAATTTAATTTGAAGCAACATAATACTGAAATGTTTTACTAAATGTCACTAAAATTTCATGTTTAGCAATTCAGCTGGCTTCAAGAGCAGCCTCTTTATTGAACTGTTGTTAAACTAAATGGTAAAATTATTGGAGACACATGGACACCCACAACTCCAGATCCCTGGTACTTTAATGCAATAGTTTTCTCACTATGGAGTTTACTTTTGGACAGAAAATCTTATTCAAAATGGAGTCATCTTTCAACTTTTATTTAATAAATGTTATTAAATGCTGTTTAAATTTCTGGATTCAGGAAATGTATACAAATAAAGGAATGGACCCAATTCCTTAACTTGGAGTAATGTGAGACAAAGCTGGAACAAAGGCAGACTTGTGCATTTCATTTAGTTGTCTTGCTTGCTTCTTTGATTTCAAGCCCCCCCCCCCTTTTTTTTTTTCCCATTGAATTACCTCAATCATAAAAGTAATGATTTGATCTCAAATGAGTTACCAGAGGGGATCTTCTTTAGACTCTGAGATCATGTTTGATTGATCGTATTTCAACAATTAGCCTTTTATTTTGCCACACACTATTGAACTAGATCGACAGCATCTTAGCAGGCCAGCTTTAAACAGTCAACTGTTAACAATAGCATCAAAAAGAGAGACCTGATGGGGTTTACTGTCACTTTAAAGAACAGGGTGGGTTTTCACATTGTTGAAATCTGTCAGATATTTTGAAATGTCCCTCTCACTATGGTGCCACACCCCCTGCGTGCCCTTATAATAAAATTGGTTTTACTCCTGATTAAATCATTTTCTCCCTACCCACTACCATACTTCTCATAATGGACCTGTGTGCTCTACAGCTGGTGTTCTTCCCATGGTACCAATTCTTACTTTATCTTTTAAGCACTTTGCTGCTAAGATCTCATGCAGAGTGCTTATGTTTTGTTAAGAGCTTCATTCTTAGAGAAATAGCTTAACACATGTTCTAAAAATGTTGTACAACTTATTGCTTAAAACACATTTAGAAAATGTATAAGTACTGTAGCTTTGGCACAGAACTTTAAGTAGAAACCTTAAAAAAAAAACAACTTGTTTTTGCCATGCATTTGTCTTAAATGTCTAAAGTGGAATGCTTGACTTCTAAGGCTTTATAGAGACTTATCTTACCAGATTTTTGCACCATTTCCAGCTCTTCAAGGAAACGTGTTAGGAATGTATCATCGTGAAAGCAAAGGGTGTCAATTTTCCCTCTAGCAATAAGAGAGTTTTTAAAAATGTTTGCTAGAAGGAACAAATGCCAAGTCAAAAAAAAAAATTAAAAAGAAAATAGAAGTCCATTCAGTGTAAGACTCTCGTTTGGTTCCCACTGGTTGGAATCGCTCACATACCATGGCGATAGGGCCATAAACAAACACACACATGCATTTCAAGCTAGGTTTAAGGGGAGGACCTGACTTTTTGGCTTTACTCAGACATATTTTTTTATTGGGGTGTTTTGCTTACATAAAGATTAAGTCCCAAATCTGGTATTTAAACTTGACAGTCAAGGACTGCTTTCAGTCAGGAGATATTGTATCTGGGAAGATGCTCAAAATCTCACAGTCCTAAAAATTTGCTTTAACTTGTCAGTAGTATTTGATTAGTTCAACCATCACTGCCAGTTGATATCATATATCTTAGATACAGACACAAATATGCCCAGAAAATCCCATAAAATTTATGCTAATACTTGGGCTGAAAATATAAAGACCACATTAAGAAAAAGAAAATAGTGCGGGCACCTGTCAAGGTTATTAGTTAAAAAAAAAATCGATATACAATACAATTGTGAAGGGAATGTGTGTTTTACTATGTTGTTATTCTTAGTAAATCAGCCTTTTCAGCAATACACGTTTTTAATGGCACTCACAATGTCTGCAGTAGAACCAAACAAGAGTTCATCTTTGGTTTAAGCATACCATCATAGGGTTATCCTTGTCCAAAAAGGAAGAAAGTAATCAATGGCAAGATCAGCTAATGAAAAAAAAAAAAAAAAAAGAAAATGTGAAAACCAACCAGGGCAGTACAGCAAGCTCAGTTTAGAAAGAAAATGGATGTGGTTCCTCTAACCACATGCCCTGCCTGGTATGTAGACTAGTCTCTGGGAGCAAAATGCAGTTGTCTAAGAGCACTGCTTGTTCATTTTTCTTTTAAGATAATTTATACAAGTATTTTCCCAGTTATATACTGTCTTTTGCCCATGCTGCCATTAAATCCCGGAGCACCATATTCAGAAGTCGTACTTCACTTAGGGTACTACATCTTTCTGTAAATGGTCTCTTGGATGACCCCAAATCACGTGGAAAGCAATTTCCTGCAAACACAGCTAGCAGCTGTCTGCTGTGGAGGTTGCACCTCAAAAAGCTTTCTAAAGACTTTGGTGTTTGATTGGGCCTCATACTGAAATCCATTTGTTAACATTGCTACCTTTTTCATTGTTTCTCTGCTGCGGGCTGCACACATGAGCACTGGGATGACAATGCCCTCACGGAGGGCACTCGGACATGACACTTGCCACCTCTGTACTCCCCTATAAACCTTTGACACTCGGGGTCTGACCAACCCTCAGATCCAGTGCGTGAATCCTCAGAACACTGGAGTCTCCGAGTCTCCATCGCAGCAGCCAGCACATATGCCAAAGGAGATGTCCCCTGGAGAAAGTCCTGCACAGCAGTGTTAACAAATGCGTACGATATCCCTCACATCAAAATCTTTGCAGAAGAGCTGGGTGTGCACAATGCATTCCCAGTTGACTGGAAGCTTGGGCAACTTGCTGGACTCATTCTTCCCAATAGGCAGTTTACTAATGAGAGCTCTAAAAAAGAGTCCTGTGGTTGAAAGAGAAAAAGAAAATTCCTCTTGCACATACTAGGAAAAGACAAACTGTCCAGAGTCATTCCTCTTCTTTCTCAAACTTGAAGATACCTTTCTTTTTTTTTTTTTTTAAAAATTGTTATATTCTTCAAAAATAATTTGTGGGTCATTCATGGTCTTTGATAGGAAAAAAAAGAAAGAACAGTCTCAGGCAGAAGTTCTTCACTTGCATAAGTCCTCAGCACACTGCTTCAGCACTAAATCCCTTTCTGGGGGCTTCTCTGATGACTGACAGCACAAATATTAATTTATACACTGAGAGGTATGTGTGCTTGATAGCTGTACCTGCATTTGCAAGCCACAGGTTCTCTGATCACTAGTGCAGAGACACAGCAGCCTTCTTATCCACCCCACCCCCCCACCCCATCCCCTGGAACGATGGGAGCTCACAATTATTGCTAAGTATTGCTATATTGGGACAAACAGCTTCTTTCAAAGTGATCACACTCAATTTAGAGCAGTGACAGAGCACAGAGATGTCAGAGAAAACACAGCAATGGGATGCTGTGAGGTGGTGGAAGTTCTTGCTCATCATATGACAAGGAACTCACCCCTTGGCGATGCGGCACATGATGCTTAGCTTCCTCCCCCTCAGTAAATCCTGTCCCGACTTTGCATTTTATATACACACTCCAAAGTGCATACAATCCCTTGAACTCTGATTAAATAGTACAGCAGAAGTCTCAGCTCATGCGAAGCAATACTTTCTTCATTCAACCAGATTTTTGTGAATTCTCTCCCAGCTACGTAATTCTTCTTCCCTTCTCCCTTGCTAGGTTTGGGAGGTCCACTGTCCTGCCTGCACTCCGTCCATTGTATTTCACTTCTAAGATTGTTTAAACAAATCAAAGAAAATTTCAGCTAAGCAAATCATTACATTTTGTATACAATGTATTTCTAAGCAGCTTTTGCTGAATCCATCCAATGCTACCGTTGATGAATTATCAAGGATACAATCAGCAAAATAAAGCTTGCATACATTACTCCTTCTCTGCTAGAGGAACATGGCATGCTCTTTTAACAGAAAATTTAAGCCATGATGTTATAATCCCTGAGCATTTGTTTATTATTGGAGTGCCCATTTCCATGGAGCCCAGGCACAAATTACTGAGCAACTTAAAGCTAAAAAGCAGAACAGCTCTATGCGCATCCAAAGTACTGTTTATTCCAGTTCTCTTAAATGACAGTTCACTGACCTGGGGGCATTCTGGAACAACCAAGTACTGCTAACTTAAATCTCAATCTATGCCAGAAAAATAAAAGATTTCTGTACTTGGACACACTGGGTCATATTCATCTTCGCATAATTCCACAGAAGTCCACAGAGTAAGAGAGGGATGAACTATCTCATTGTTTCTGTGAAAAAGATCCAGTGCATTTGAGAAGTTCATAAAATGGTACATCGTGAAAGCATGCAGAGTAGTTCAAAGGTTTGGAAAAGTGGTCAACTAGTGACACCATTGCGTTGGGGAAATTTCTATGCTGTCGGTTGTTGTTTGAAACTGGAAGCATAAAAATATACAGTGGTACTGAAAGGAGAATCCTTTCGGTGACCAGAAACAGGTATCCTCACTAAGATACTCTTATACGTCACTCACTGCCAATACCTGCTGCAGGGTTAGGTGACAGCAATGTTAGTTTTGACTTAACATGTTCTGTCATAGCAATTTGAAGCAATAATTACAGTAATAGGACTATAATTACAAATGCTTTTAGAATTCATTAGATTTAGCTGAATCAACCATTCCGTATGGGAAAAAGAGTAATTTTAAATATAGAATATTTCCCCTCAAAATGCAGCTGAAAGCTCCCTAAGAATAAATAGACCACCTGTCTACAGATTGATCAACATACTTCTGAGAGACTCGCTCGGGGGTGACTTGTTAACGAAGAGTAGGAGCAGACATACATAGCCTGAGCAACTGAAACCTGCAGGGCCAAATTATTCCTTCCTTCAGGGTCAAATAAATACTCAGATACCCCCAAGGGTTTAAAGAAAGGGACAAGGAAAGAGCATGGAGGAATTCCCGCCCAGCTCATACCCTCCCATGGTGAGGAGGTTTCTCAGCTTCGGAGCACCAAGGTTGCCCAAGCACGAGGATGGGACTTGGCAGACTTTCTGCAACTCATAGAAATTAAATTGCTATGCTGAGGGGAAATTACATTTGTCTTACAGTGGTAAGATTGTGTCCTCTACCTAATTCTCTCTACTTAGTTGTTGAGCAGTAACTTCAGCTTCTTCCTAGTAGTTAAAGCACACTTTATGTTGTTTTGCTTTCTGTTTGTTCTTCCCTCTTTATTCTGAACCAGACTAATAACTTTCTCATTTCTCTGTGCCAGCTAAAGGATTTTATTCCATTTTCTAGCTGGATGCTAGTATTTCTCTTTCATATACCCTAGACTGCGGAACACAAACATCAAATACTTGCCTAGATCAGGAACTTACTTTTTATGATACGTTTTACTATTCAAAGGCAAAAGTCCATTCTGAATTCTGCTTTCAACTTGATCTTCCTCGCTTAGTTGTATGTTGTGTATACATATATTAGTCAAGGTAAATATCTCCCTTCCGACTTCAGATCTGTTATTAACATTTTTATTGTGTAATTGCTCTCCAGTAAGCTTCTCTGCAATCTAATTTTAGAGGTTTCTTTCTTTTTTTTCCATTTACAGTCAGGTCTTTTATCAGAATTGTGTGTATCAGCATCTACAAATCTACATTTTAAATAAATTGAAGGCTCTCAAGATCTAATAGAGAAAGGAATTGGACAATGACTCTCTGTCCCATTTTCATACTTCAAAAATACGTTCATATTCCTATCTTTTTAATTGTACTACTAACTCAGAGTGCTTTAGGATTCTGTCATATAGCTCTTCTGTCCTTCCCCTTCTTGCTGTTTCTAACACTGCTTCTAGTTCCATTCTTGTCAAAAGCCTTTTCATAGTCCAAAAATCTGTACACAATGTTTTGTAATATTTGGCAGACTTGTCTGAAACCTAATTCGCTGCCTTTTTGTGATTCATGGGTCATAAATTATTTCATATGTAATGTACCCCAAAGGGTAAAAAATTCTTTGTATTAAATTTCAACCAGACAGTTTAAGGGGAAAAAAAAAAAGGTAAAAAATTATTTTTGAGACACTGAAAAGATCTGACTATATGGTCTAGTGTGTTGTCTCCCACAAATGGTATCTCAGTATCCTTTAGTAAATAGGAGATTTCAATATACTACAAGTGAAAACACTCTTGCCATAATGTAGGCTTGCTATGGACAACTCTAAAGGAAAGGAGAAATACAAAATGTGTAGCACTAGATCAGACTACTGATGCATTAAATCAGTCCTGTCTCCAGTGATTGTTAAACTGAAAGGGTCTGTATGAAAACAAATCAAAAAACAAGAATACCACCTAACCCTTACTTATTGCATGTAGCCAAATAAATTATGGGGACTGACCCCAATAACAATAAGCTTGTGCCTCAGTAAGTGAGTTTCAATAATCAAAGGAAATAATTAACAAAACAATAAAGATCATTATGACTTCCTTTATGTAAATGACTTCCAAATGTAAATAGATCAAAGCTAGAGCTAAAATTAAGCAATTCCCCTAGTCCACTTGCAATACTGAAAAGGAGCATACATCTGTGATTTGTTTACAGTTATAAGGATTATCAATGAAATATTAGTTTATTGTTTTATTAGAAAAATAGAAATTCGAACAATTCTCAAAATGTTATACCTGTACTCCTTACATCTGTAATCACATTTATTTTAATGGGATTACGTGTAAATCTCTGCTCTCACACACCAGTTTGTAGGATGTCCAGACAAAAAATTCTGGATATTTTTTTTTTATATAATGAAAGGCTCTTTGAAATAAGCCAGCTGAAAGAAGTATTCTTACATGAAATCAGGTATATACAAGCTCTGTAAATGTCAAGGACAAAACATTTTATTTTGTATAGAATTTATCTTTTGGTTCACTAAAGTCAAAACACTTCTGTTCATCAGAACTTTTATAAAGGACTGTTTCATAATATGAATCCATTTGGATTATCTGACCAAAGATAAGACTTCAATGGACTTACTATATCATTCACCACTGTACCAGTGCCACAAAAGGGAATTACAATTAATTGGATTATGTTGGTCTCCACCCGCTGATTGTAGAAGAGAAAGTCTGAAAGTGTAACTATTTCAAACAGACCATATCACTCATCAACCATGGGATTTGGGCTTTAATTTACCAATAAAGCTTAATTTCTTCTCTATATTCTCTTTTGGTTCAGAAGAGGTCATTTAAACACTTTATTCAAGTTATTCAAAACGAAAGGACAGTTTTGTTAAATACTTTCAAACTAGCACTTTAATACTTGCATCTTGCCTTTAGGCATTACTTATTTTCTCTATTAGCAATAAAGTGAGTTGTCTTGAAAAACACAAGGCAGAGAACCCAGAATAATTCATGCTTCGTATCCCCTAGTTCAGTTCATGAAATTTTGGCTGAAATTGTTATCGAACATGACAATTTGTTATCAACTATATGATGTGTGACACAATATAGGACAGAGGATATCACCGCCTGTCATGTAGGTTCCCGCATAAACATGTGGTGGTACGAGTTTTCGGTAGCAAAGTCCCATGTTTGATACATGCAAATGACTCGTTAGCTTGGAAATAGTTATATTCTACAATGCAGGTATATTCATGTGTTTTAGTTAATGTGACTTATGTGCTAAGCAACAACAATACTATTCATATTCTAGATGTCCATATATATATGTCTCTCTCAATATGTCTCTATATATTATATTTCTGCTGATGGTTCTGCTTAAGAGTTGTTAGGATTTTTCTTCGCTATCCTTACTGGAAGGTTATTTCTTTCTAATTCCTTCAGTTACCAGCCTAAAATATTCAACTTTATATACTTTTTTAATTATTATTAATATCAGTAATGCTTGCTTTGATTTTTTTTTTTGTCAAACTTTTGCATTCAGTCTAAGAAATAAAAAGTCCTCAGTCAACTTACTTCAAAACCATGTTGCTTAATTCACATTTGCATTACTTTTTGCTAATATCTGAAGCTCTAATTCCACTCCGTGGATATTAGCGGGGCTAGCTATGCTGTTAAAGATAGGAATGCTTCTAAGTGCTTACTGAATCAGGGCATATGAGATGATAATTGTATGTGTTTAAAACAAAACTTTAAACAGGAGGGGATTATATAAGTTGCTAAAACAAATATATCTTCAAGTGCACTGAAGGACTTTCAAATGTTAACGAAATGTCCTTTGATAATAATAGCCCTAATAATAACATGAATTTTCAAATATTTTCATGCATTTTGAGAATCACATGTTACCCTGAATAGGGAATATTCTCAGTAAGTGCACTTTTTTCATACAAATTTATCAACTTCAGAGGTATGTCTGCTTTGAAGCCACGCCAGCTGAGAATCAGATACTAAAGTACGTCCTGATCCAGGCATGGGTTAGTCCGTGCATTTTAGCTTCTCTTGTACAGTGCCTGCTTACAAACATTGACATTTTTATGACGAAGAAAGTAGCTTTTGTTTGAGGAATATGATGTTTTTAAAAATATGGAAGCCCTAAGTTTGTGATCAAACCTGTGTTCATGAAATGCATGTAATTGCATGACTGGTGGAATTAAGGGCTGCGTACACAGAAACATTTGAGACCTTGCTTAGGTCTTTTTATCCAAAATGTTGACATTTCAAGGGCAGTGTGGGCTTAAAAGCATAACTCCATCTACCCTGCCACGTGCAATTCCATGCGCGCAGCTATACCTTCTCTTAATGAGCCTCAGAAGATGCATAAATACTCCTGGGCACATGTAAACACCCTTGGCAATGTTTATGGTTTCTCCTTGGCAGAGAAGGGGTGTAATGAAATACGGGTGACTCAGTGGCACGATGTTTTCCATTTCCCACGCACGCCTCGCAGTCTCACGTGGAAAGAGGAGACATGGCCTCTCGTGCATCCACCAAATCGTTTCTAACATCACACTTTTTCCTCCATCTCACGCACACATCCATATTTTGCATTTTCACTTGCTCTGTGATAGGGTGTAATGCAGATTTGCTGCATTAACGGTATATTTCTGCCTACCTTTCCCTTTTGGAGGGTTTATTTCGATGTGCATCCTAATTAATAATTCTAATTCCTCTTGTTTCACCTAAACTTACAGGCGTACATTTTAGAAGAGAAAAGGTATGCTTTGAAACAGTTTTTAAACTTTATAATGCGTGCATTTTTCCTGTTCTCCAAATTAGTCTTGTAAATGGACTTGTAATAACAGGAGGATTTCAACATAAAATAAGAGATTTTCATGTCTTTGGTTCCTTGAGATACATTCAAGTCCCTCCCACAAGAAATATATTAAAATATTGATTAGATTAGAGTAACATCTCAAATAAATGGAGATTTATACTTCCTTTTGGATACAGAATCTTATAAAAAGTTTCAAGGCAATGCACAACAAAGCAGTTGACAAGAAAAATAGCATCTGCTTTCCTGGCTATTCAAGCTGAAGTTTTTCATTCTAAATGCAAGCAATGTTTCCAAAGTTAACATAATTAACTCACGACAATCCTGAAACATCATAATATAAGATACAGATGGAAAATCAAAGCTTTAAAAATGTCATATAACTGCAAGAGGATTATCATTTTTTAACTGCACAAATCTGAATACTAATTAAAACAGGTGTTTTTATTTCAAACACTTTGGCACACTGTGACATTACCAGGAGGGTTATTTATGTATTAGTCTACTAGGAAGCATATACTGCTCAAAAAATGTGATGTGCGATAATAACGAACTTATGAGATAAAAGAATGACACTCCGTACTGCTTCCTGAAACAATAAAGGACCAGTAGTTCAATTAGTTAGCAATTTCCGTGTGACTATTTGACAGATTCTACTAATTGTTAAGCTCCCACTAACTATTGCTTTACATAATTAATAATATTCAAACGTGAACAACAAAGACATGTGGGCCAGTTGCCCTTTTGACAATGTTTTTCACAAACTGATTTGCTTACCAAAAATATTTTTAGAACTAAAAGATACTAATCTTAAGTGGAAATACACATCAAAATGTTAAAGCAGCTCTGCATTTTACCATGGTTATGAGAAAAAAAATTTGGATTATTTAACATATCATTTATGCTGCATGCATAATAGCTGAAGTCTTCTAGAAGAGATCTTTCATATTAATTTAGCATTGCATAAAATTCATAGTAACAGGTCCAAGGGTCAAGCATCATTCATCATTAGTTGAAGTGACATTTGCAACCCTTCATATAGCAGCTGCTTGAAAGGGGAAAAAAGGTATTCTTTGGAAGAATGGGGGGTAGCACACAATCCTTGCTCTATCTGCGGAAGGGAAAACAAGGTGCCACTATGTCAGCATGGTAATGTGCTTAAATTTGGTGATGTCATTCTTCCCTAACCCCCACAAATCACAATGCACAAGGCAGCTGCATTCCTGAACTTAGTAGTTCGGGTGGAGATAAGTAATAACTAGATGTAAATGAATTACATTACTGTGGTTGTGAACATAGCTCTGTGCATCTAAATTATGATTTATATCAGGATCCTATCTTGTTTTTGAGAGTTTTCTACTTGTTAACAAGGCAGCCCTTGTTCTCATGGCATCCTCCAGGCATAATAGTTTCTGGGAAGCCAAATAAGATCACTTTTGAAACTGCAAGACATCATTCCAAGACTTTGCAGCAGAACACATTGGCCAAATTAGGACTTCTGAAGACTGTTAACTAACAAATAAAATCTTTTTTTTTTTTTTTTTCTTTGTGGCATGTCTTGCCTACTATAAAACATTAAGATCAGAACGGGAAATGTGAGCAATTAAAATGAAAATGTAATCATCTGCAAGAAAAGATAAATTTGTATTAAATGGCTAATACTTCACAGTCCTTTTGATATTACAAGTACTTTTTAAGAAAATATATATTTTATGTTATAGTAATTTTTATTATGTGATACATGTGATCTCTTTGGAATTATGCACATTTTTAAATAGCAGTCATTAAAACAGCATGCAACACAAAGTAGTTAGATTTTGGAGCTTTGTTAATATTTGGTGATTTTCCTCAACTTTGCTCTTACACCTGAAATGCATTTAATTTATTCAAGTCACTACTTATCCACTAGTATTTAAAGCACTGTGATGATTACTAACCCAGACTACTACTTCTTCCTTAAAAAGTTCAATGATTTTTACGAGGAAAACCAATGCTTTTTAGAGAGTCACTTAGAAGTGTATGAAAAATCTTCAAGGACATTGCTTATTACACATTGCAATTCTATGAGCCGCTATAAATTAAGCTCCCAGTCAAAACACTTCTACCAGTGAGAAGTTAGTTTTCCATACTCTATGTATGTGTTACGGAGGAGAGGGTGCACTGGTCTGCCCTTGCATTAAGTCAAAATACAGTGCTGCAGGTATTTCAGGGTGAGATCTTGTTATAGCCAACGGCAGCACTGGGCCCTCGCATTGCACGGCAGCTGTGAGCTTCAGACCGATTCCCAAAATGTTTTGCAGACCATGTCGGTCATGTATTATGTTATCTAGAATATAAGACGGCCATTCATCAGTGAGCAATCCATCCCCAAATCAGACAAAAAGCATTTCTACAAAGGACTGGTGCTACTGGTCCATTGCTTTTATGGCCTCTCACCTTCCCATGGATTTTAATAGCTGTGCAGACATTAAACACGTATGTAAAGATGTTATTAGATACCAGAAAGGCAGAATGGCTGTAAAAGGAATAGAACAGCAGAGGCAAGATGACTGGCAGATAGGGTTGCCACATCCCCCTTAAAGAGACTGCTCCTTTTCCACACCTTATGTCTCTTGTACCATAAAAATATGCATAGATGTATGTGGGAGCATCATAGCAGATTTCTTGGGATGCGTGCCATGCATCTGAGCTTCGAAGCTGGCTCAACGTTGTCACCATTAAGTCGCAGTGTACACAGCAACACTTCAATCTAATTTCAATTAGGGAAAAGTTACACAGAAACTTCTTGGAGAGTACACATGACCCTACACATAAATACCAATTAAATTCAGTATCATCACTGTCTGTGCAGTGAACATTGATACCACCACTGAGAGGAATGAATTTAAAATGAGGCAACGCCTGATGACATTACCTCCATCTACAAATTCTGCCTGTGTTAACTAGTACGTCAACGATTTGTAAAACAGTGAGATTCATCTGTGAAGAAATGGGGTGAAAAGAAGTAATTCCATTCATTACAGGCAGTTTTTATGCGACATAAGGTAGATTATTGCATCATTATGCAACAAAATACTACCTGGTAAATGACTAAAAGCTTACTCTACTGAGAAGCTACAGATACCAGGAGCATTAAGCAGTTGCAACTGAAATAACAGGAGACCTAACTAAAACTACTTCTCATACCAAGTTCTCATAATCTCCTCAAACTGGTTGGTTTATCTGCTTAACTATCCATCTGTCCTGAACCCAGACAAATCTGTATGTAAAGGGAATTCCAGTATCGTTAAGTGGGATCAGTGAGATCATACCCGTTTTCATTGGGATATGCAGGGTATGCAGGCACTTCACTTAGATTTGTTCTATTTTCTTTTGTTTGCCGAGTCTTTTATTTAGAAACAATGGAATACAAAGTGTGGCAAGTTAGGGCTTTAATTCTTGACAACCACTTTTTTTCTCTCAAAACTTAGAAGATGCTTCTAACATGCAGATTACTTGAGGGAGATTTAAATGCCCTTTAAGCACAGAATGAAACACCCCTCCCCCCCAAACCCAACACCCCCCAAACCTGCAAGAAGACCAGGAAGAAAAGTCATCCTAAAAGTGTTAAGACTCCTTGCACACCATCACTCATTGGTGACTGGGGAGTGTTTACAGTCTTTCAAATCTTCTTTCAATCACAAGATGCCTTAAAGGGACAGAAGGTCTTAAAATGTGTTCTCTATCTCCCCAGTTGAGAAAGATACATCGAAGGGGGAGGGAGGGGGGAGTCAAGCCACAACACAAAAAGCATTAATGCAAAGAACAGTGGGGTCTCCCCCTAATTTGACTTTCTCTACAGGTGGTCCGCAGCTGCATCCAAACAGGTTACACTACTGCCTTCCCATGGGCATTACAACAAAGTAGGATCTGTATTCACAAGAATACATTTACTAGCATGGGCTGATTCAGGTCTAAAAATAAGAAAAAAACATTTTGCAGAATAGCCTGAGGTAACTCTCTGCGCCAGCAGAAGACAGTAGCACTCTTGTTTCACTGGCTGTGCGTGATGATAAAGGATATCAGAAACCTACTTCACATGACTCATTGAGGCCCACAGCCAGCTTCCAATTGATTAATTTTATTTGTATTAGTTTGTTCTCCATCGACTACACAACAGGCTGGACCCAATCAATAAGCAATATTCTGTTTTTGATTGACTCGGGGGTAATTCGCGCTGGGCCCTGCAACTGCTATATCTGATTTTATAGTTCTGGCTATCATCATGGAAATGACGGGGCTCAGAAACCACTTAGTGCAGGAAGAAATGGGAAAAAAATTGCAAAGGCAAGGCGAAATATTGGCTTTTAAGCTGTTACACCTGCAGAAGGAGGTATGAGCAGTCTATGCTGCAGCTGGACAGCTGCAAAGGCTGCGTGCTATGCTTATGGTACTCTTCCAAGGGATGCAGAAGGTATTTCATGTTGTGCCTAAGCAGTTATAAACTGAAAAACACACACAAGCACACATTCATACATGGCTTTGGTAGTATGCAAAAACGATGTGTGAATGAGACGAGCATGCAACTATTGTGTTTTCTTCATAGTGCCCACAAGAGTTCTTGCAGCCTCAGACAAGGCTGCGAGGTGGTGCTGGCAGTACCTGCACCTCAGTGGGGTTTGCACAGATAGAGCAGTAACCCATCAGCTCAGCACTGCTAAAATCTCTACTGCGGACACCACCACAAAGTGCTGTCCCTGTGTATGTGTAAAATGTCCTTTGTTGAGCTTTCTTAAGTAGAGAGTTATGTCTGCTTAAATGGATTCCAGTACAATTAAGCTAAAACATGCTGCCCTGAAAGCTTTTAGCCATTTTTCCCCTGTTTTTGCCAGCTTGTTCACAGTACTTTGGGTGGTGAAATCTGCTAACTGAATGCCTCCAAATACCTTCTCTTTGACCTCCTCACATTTTTATTTTGTTTGTTTTTTTCATTTTGAAGACTTCCTCTTCTTGAAAATAGTTGCTAAGTGGAAATAAAAGAGCTTTTTACCCAAAACTGTCCCACACCACTGTTTCTGCCCAAGCTTGCTGACATACTCAGCATAAGAGCAATGCAGCTGTCATTACCCCTGCACAGATGAAGACCAAGACACTGACTGTATTGTAATATGCTCTATCTCTTTTTCTATAAAACTTGTGAATCCTCGCTCTGCCCCAGGTCTCAGATTTCTTGAGCTGCTGTACTGTGCCTTACCCAAAGTAGAGAGCTGGCTCTTTAGTGTCTCTGATAATATTGGCTTTTCTACATGAGATAGAAATAACATGCTAGATACGGGGGTGGATGTATGTAAGGGGTGGCAGAATACGGCCCAGTGTGTGTTCTTCCTATCAAATACACTTGACAAACTTTAATGAAAAGTCTTCTCTACTTCCTACTAACAGATGTTTCCAATTTTTTCTCTCTCAGCACTTTAAACCACCATCTTTAGTTTTCATGTCTAAGAGACATTATTATAGGATACATCATAATGATATACTGTACATTCATATACAGTATCCCATACAATGACTAGTTGATTTATAATTCAGATCCAATAAAGGGAAAAATTGATTTAACTGATGACTAGTGAAATACTAAATGCATTACAATGTTTGAAAAGAACATCCTTTTCTTGCAATGCTAGTGACATAATAAAATTAAATACGGATATAAGATAATGCCCATTATTATTAGGCAAGTGGAATCAAAGGGAGCAGGAAGAAAAGCCATCTCTATGGATCAAGGAGTGCCTAAACTTCCTCTTCAAATGTACAAAGACATGAACACAAATAGAAAAATTTTACAAATAAAGTAAATTCAAACAGTCTTGAATTACAGTATAAAGTTAGTTTTCCATTAAATGGTCTTGTTCTATCAGGACTTTCAGTAGTGTTGTCACATTGGGGGTAACTGTGAATTCCAGGAGTTATCAATCTTATTTTTTAAGCTCTGTGTTAAATATTTTTTTTCCTTATTATCCCCAAGCCCGTATAGCAGCATGAAGACACAATTTAACCCCACATCCAAGAAACTCATATCCCCTTAAATGCCCTACGTCTCATCCCTTCTTCTCACTTCCAACTTCTTCCTTCACCCCACAAAACCCCTATCGAGGTTCATCCCCATAGCTCACCCCTTCCCAGACAGCCTGCTCTCCCAGAATAGTCATGCTGTATAATAACGAGGCAATACAGCCATTAATTTCCATGTCTCATTCAAGAAGCTTTATAACTGCTCCCCTTTCCTAGAAAACAGCTGCGCAGCTGTGTGGGCAATGAGCCTGCCGGGGCGGTGGTGAGCGAGCGCATCAGGAGGTAGGGAGCACAAAGCCAAGGTGCCAGTGAACTTCCTCACGGCTTAGAAGAGCTCTTCAACATATTTTATATTTCCAGATCTGAAATCGAGGCCAGGCACCTCAGAAGTAGTTGGGGTTTTAACTTTCTTAAAGCATCTGCTGGAAGTCAGTCACTTCAACATTTGCAAATACCTTTGTTCTTCCAGATGGGTAAATTGCTTCTAATACAAAATAACTTCTATTCAGAAGCGGCTGTGATTGCTCATACAAACTTAGATTGATGGTCATTTTTTTTTTTATAATCCTGGTGCACTAGTTTTTTCTTTAGAAACACATGCATTTTGCTTCTGGAGAAGCAGTGGCAGACAGTAATCGCTCCGGAGCCAGAGCCAGTAGAGTTTATTATATTGAAAGCATCATATAGATGTTACAACCAAAATAACACCCAAATACTGGCACTAAGCTACACCTCATTTTACTGTTGCATCAGTAACATTGTAAATGACTTTAGTAATCTCAGGTATTTTACAGCAAAGTTGCTATTGTCTCTAAAATCTTTGGGGATTTTAACCTATATTACGGAATTCAAGGAAATATTACTAATCATTTTGCATAATGCACCAGCAGAATCTGGGGGTCAGCTAATTTGTGTTTAAACACCTACATTTGCACATGCAAAACTGGATAATTATCCTCCTAGCTGCCCATTCATGTCTACAGATGGGTGCACCCACACATTTTTGTGGGATAATTTTTGGAAGCCTATAGAAAATATGGTCTTTAAAGATTTTAATAAGGTTGGCAAAACATACTTTCTTTGCATAAAATTATGTAGTTCCCAAGTCTAAAATTACTTTGCTTTAAAAAATGAAAATTGGCAAGGGATTAATCCATACTATGGTCTAATTACTTTTTTTCCTTAAAAAATAAATGGTCAAGATCTTAACTCAGAAAGTGGTTACTGTTCATGAACTGAAACTAAGAAATAGAACGGAATAAGGAATTTTATTAGGTGTCTAAATATGTATTTAGCTAATAGAATCCTCTTACCTTTGGCTCAATAACAGGTAAAATAATTATGAAAGCATATTTAATTTATACATCTGAAGCATAAAGCTCTACTAATTATATTTTTATGAGATTGAAATGCAAACTGGCCAAAGCTTGGAAATAAAAAGTAGAACTGACTTGCTGTCATTAACTTGCAAAAACAGATACATACATAAACACACACCCTCAAACAAATAGAAAGGGAGAGAAATAAAGACAGACAGACACAGAGGATGTTGAAAGCAGATAATTAACACATATTTTGGCCCTTACAGACGGTATCGTCAGGTTTTATTTAATCTTTGCAGTGTTTAAAATGCTGAAAGTTTAATTCTTATTTATCAAAGTACATTTAGCAACGTTCAAAAGGTACTTGCCAGTTTGTAATGTGTAGGGCTTGCTAAACATTGCTAAATAAACAGATCAGGTTTTCAAGTGAGGAGTGAATTTTCCCTGTCATGTTCAGTAGAAAAAAAACAATATTAAAGCAAGGATCCTTATTTTTTTTCCTCTCTGATATTTTATTATTTCTTTGTTTGCAGAGGTTACTTCTATCAGTAAGTAAATATCACTGTGAATTTCTCTTTGTCCTTCATCAATCAAAACCGGTCAATGATAAGACTAGTGCAACTAGATCAAAACTCCAGGCTGCGTAGTCATATTACCACTCATATTATTACTAAAAGCGCATCTATATTCCAAACTGGGATACCATAACCCCTTTGTCATTTTCCAATAAAAAAGACCATACCAAATAGGCAGAGCACACCGTAATTAGCAGCTGGCAGAGAAAGCTGTAAATCTGTATGAGTTCTGAACGATTTGCTTACATTGTTGCTTTGTTGACAAATGATGCTGTACATGTTAATGTTCCTGAAATGTCCCCATTGCACCTGACGTGCCAATAAATGCCAGCCAGCTGTATGAATTATGGAAATAAGATTTTTGTTTATGAAGGTATCCCAGACATTTATTTTACTGCATGCCTCTTGACAGATTTAATGTCTGGAGTTACATTGAGAAGATATTTGCTACCTGACATAATGGATAATGGAAACTTTAAAGGCTTTTTTTAATGATGAGACTAATATATTTTTTTTTTATTTTACCTTGTGGCTACACATTTACTCTCGATATAAAGCTTGCATATTTTAAATGAAATGATACTAAATTGTTCCTAATGTACGATGAGTTGGATGAAACCAGTGCTGCAGTGTATGAGAAAACAGAGGAAAAGTATCTCTGAGAGCTACTAAAGCAAGAATGCTACATGCAAGTTTCCCTGTTTTCCCTTAGTTTATCTCCTGCGCACATATACTAGTATATCATTAGTGTACAAAGGTAGCTGTTAAGACTCAGGCGTTTCAAAGTACGATAAAAATTTTTTAACAGATGTATTTATAGCAGGCTACATAAAACATTCATTTAATATGCTAAGGCAAGACACAGAGAACATAGAAACCTGTACGTCTACTAAAATATATTTAACTATATTTAACTGGATTCAGAACCAAAAGATTTGTCACTGAACTCTGAATATTTAAAGACAAGGTGTATGTTCTTAAATAAGACACACACAAAAAAAACCCTTTAAGTATTAGAGACATGAAAACTCTTATTCCGACCCTGCTTTTAGCAAGCATCCTTATTCTGGCCAAGGAAAACGATCTTGGGCAGCCCATCTCTGAAACATAAACTCTGATAAGGCTCTTCTAGAGACAGGTTTGCAGGTTATTCTCGGGTTTCCTCCAAAGCACACGCCGTTTCTGCCGAGCTCGCTGCAGAAGGCTCCCCAAAGCTCTCCCAGCGCCAGGGCGGGCAGCAGGTGCTGGCTCCCGGGAATCCCAGCACCGTGTTTTCCCTGCCCTGCAAGCGGGGAACCTGATTCCCACTCCAAAGTGGAAAAATTTAGCCTGGCAGAAGAGCCTGTACTACGCAAGTTCTTCAATTCTTCCTCTATTAGCACATGTTAGTGTATTGTCAAGAGGAACAATAGCAACCCCACAAACTATTTATTCCATCAAGAACAATTTATTGTCTTTTGTAAGTTCGTTTCCAGCTTCTGAAGCTCAAGAGAGAAAAATCTGCTGGTTCTTTAAAACTTCAGATGTTAGGGACTATTTGTAGTCATCATATAAATGGGGGTGGTAACCAAATTAACCAAACTCATTTTGTAACCACAAATCATTCCTATTAAAATACTCCCTTCTCACCCCGCCTCAAAAGAAGAATAAGAATAATAAGAAAAAAGGAGTCCAGATGGTTAAAATTATTTTTAAGCAAATATTTAGTGGTTACAGTTGAATTCTTCTGGCACACATTCTCCACTAAAAAAATGACACCCCACATTCACTGTGTTAACCATTTTCCAATGTGCCAGCCAAATGAATGCCTCAGAGAACACACACACACACACACACACACACACACACACACACATTATGGAAGCATTATCAGAAATGCTATAGTTAAGGCTCCTTTGCAATTTGGGCATAAAGGAGGGCTATTTTACATTGTGTGGTAGAATTTTGTCTCCAGGTATAACATGCAACTCCTCACCAGACAACTGAGTTTTCAAAAACATTCCGTTTCTTGAAGCAGAACTATTTTTCTGCATATTTCTTTATTGCTAATGTCACTGGAAACTCTATTTGGGGGTCGGGGTGGAAGGGGGGAAAGGCTTATAACTATAGATCCACAGTAACTGCCATCTCCTTATTTTGCACAGTTTAGAAATGTTTCACTAAAACACAAAAAGTGCATTCCTTTATTTCCCATAATCTAATTTAGCCTGTACAAGAGGAAGCCCAAAGAACTCCCTTTGTTGCTCTGACAGTTGCTTTAATTCTCCCGTGTGTTTTCTCGGGCTCGTTCACACGCTGACCCACACTACCTGGACTACACCGATATTATATCCTTGCATTTTCAACAAATTTAGCAACTGCTGCCACTGCACGCATGCCCCTCTGCGCAGCCAGTTCACATCGCAGAGCAGACCGGTAGGAGGCTGATGGGTAGAAGCAAGGGTACTGGCACCAGTGTGGGTCTGGCTGTGGTGATGGACGGCTGGGGAAGGTGTCCCCCTGTACAGCTCCTGCAAACTGGTTGCTCCAGTCTGGCAACCCAGGAGGCCTGCCAGATGGAGAAACCTTCTCTGCAGCAGAACTGCAAGCTGTGCTTCTCGGGAAACTCGAGGCTGTAACCCTTTCCCTCTTCCTCCACGTACCCTGTTGCTTCCTGATTTCTTTCTATGCCTATGCACAAGCAACCGAGACAAAATCTTATTTCTCAGAGACACACAAACTTAACTTGCTTCTAATCCTTTTTCCAGCAAATTAACCCCAGATAACTTAACACTGTATATATAGCTTTGGGAATAGAAGTTAATTCATTCTAGGTCAGAGCTAAAACCGTGCATGTGATTTGCACGAAATGGATGCATGTATTGTGGTTGCTCACATTTTTTTAAGCAGAAGAGAAGTTTGCTGTGAAGTTGCAGTGCTTGGATATCGTGATGTTTGCATGGTTAGACTTATGAGTTGATTTTTGTGCAGAGGTTAAGGTTGATTATCTGGTGATCTACAGTTGATGAGATGCTGCTAGTAAAAACCCTGATAGTAACCACAATTTAAAGTTAACAAAGGTTTATTTTGGAAGAGATTAAGGTCTGAATTATATATGTTTGTTAAATGAAAGGAAATACACGTCTCTCTCTATATATATGTATGTGCATATGCACACCTGTTTTACATTGGTGTAACTTCTCTGATCTCAGCGTTTTACATCAGGATACTGAAAGTTAAATCTGACCCATACCACATAGTCTCCAAAGGGCTAACTCTCATTATTTTTGTTACAAATGCCTATATTTTGCTCGGTGGAAGATTAAAGCTAATGTATAGCAGAAGAGCAATGTAAGGAATCCCACGGTAAGTCTCCATCCTCCTTTCGATACCTACACAGTGGGTAATACAGGAACTCAGGCTCCACTATCCATTTTCTCTTTCACGTGCACGGAATTCATTGAAAGTAATGGGAAGGAAATTACAGTAGTCTCACAGGTCTCTAACAAGAGATCACTGTGTGGAAGAATGTGACTTGTCAAGAGCTACTTTCTTTGTATTGTTTCATGAGAAAATATACCATAAAGAATAGTTGAAACCTAAAAGCTTTGCATTCCTTTTCCAGTATTAAATCAAACCAGATATTGGTAAAAGGTGCAATTTTACTGGAGACATACCAAAAGGTGATAATATTCCTATTGACTGAGGCCAACGGTTGGCATAAAATATATACTCTGTTTCCAGTAAATTATTTTATAAATATTTGCATTTTCCCTCTGCAGTTCACCCTTTAAGCAGGCTGTTTGCTACCAAGAAAATAAACACACAAATATCAAACAAACAAAGGAAAGAGATCGAATCAAAGGCTAAATTTACTCACTTTGGGGGAGCAATTACGCTCAAGTATTCTTGCTTTTTCCTCAAATTCACTACCAAGGAAGAAGAATACCTCAATCAAGCCTGGGTAATTTGTATTTGCATATGAACAAAACAATATAGGCATTCTGCAAACTTTCACACGTGTGTACGTCCCTGAAGAACAGAGATTTTTGAGGAGCAGAGCAAACTGCTCCAGACCTTGCTGTGGTGAAAGTAAAGCAAAGCAAAACCACCCCACAGCAGAGGACTGCTGCTATTAAACACCCTGTTACATGGCAATGGGGAATGGAAGAGGCACCAGGCACCAGGGCCAGGTTTTGGTCGTGTTGCACTTTATGATTGAAAAGAAACCCCCAGGAAGATGCCTGCCTCTGTGCAAGGTGGGTTTGCAGGCAGCCCCCAGCACGGGCACTGCTCTGCCATTATCTTGTTATAGAAAACATTACCTGCCTTGCTCCCTGTTACTTATGTTCTGCGCTGAAGAGTGGCATGTTGATTAATTACTCCTCTAAAGTGCTTATAAAGCATCAGTCCAAGGCAGGTTTACTAGGTTGGGGCCTCCCATGATTTATTGACTAAGGAGAAAAGCAAAGGCCGTTTGTGAAGGAGCATTTTCTTCTGGGGGGAAAAAAAAAGTAATTTAAATTACCCATCCTCTGCTCCCCCAAATTAAAATGTCTGACCCTGGAGAGTAAAGCCAAAGACTTTTTTTCTCTGCAATTTATGCAAAAAAATAAAGAGCAAAAGAGGTTTACCCCTCTTTAAAGGGCACTTGACAAATATTAAAAGAAACAACCTGAATCAACTGGTAAGAAACGTCTGAAATGTTTTCTTTTTTTGGTATAGGGAGCTAATCAGAGAACTTTAAAATAATTGGAGCACTTCTGTTCTAATACTTTTTGCTTTTTCTACATTGTTGTTGGAAAGGCAGAAGAAAAATCAAAACATGAACAATCTGATACACACACATGCACGCACGCAGGCGTATCCATAGGATGGAGTCATTTGGTTTTGGTTTGTCTCTGTTGCTATTTTGCCTTTTTTTTTTTTTTTTTAACCAGTAGTAAACTGGCACTTTGGGTTTACTGTGCTTCACTTACTAAAGCCTTTTAATAGTATATAGCGCAGGAATGTGAGAGGAAAAGATTCCCATATGACAGAGATCCTTTGATACTGTTACTTCAACCAAAACTTTGAAATACAGTAGCTGGTTTTGTGTGTAGCATATGAAAATTTTTCCCCGAGTCTTATAAACTTTGATTTACTTAACTGATGTCATTGATGTGATTCTCAGAGAAAGAAAGCGTGAAGAGACTGAGAGAGAGAAATAGCTAATGCGTTAGTCTATTTGATGGCACAGGATTATATGGTACAGTAATTAGTGCAGTCTGTATAAGAAGTCTACAAAAAATATTGGTATCGAAGAAAGAAAAGAGGATGATAATGTCAAATACTTCCAATAATTTTATCACAGTTTCAACACAGTATTATTCAGGTTTTCTAATAAAATTTATTTCTTTGTAGTAGCTAAATTCACACTAAGCGTGAGAGAAAAAGGAGATATAACTGTGTTCTTGCACACAGCAACGTGGCAACTTCCACTGGATTCAGTGGGACCTTGCATCTGAGGAGCTCACACTCATTACCAGATATTCTGCAATAACCTAACCTGATCCCACACTAGTGTTACGTTACAACATCATGTTGAATGGTAGCATTTCAACTTCACAAAACCGTGTGATTGAGGGTGGCTACCTTTCTTCTAGAAAAATGTAGTATGTGGTTGATAACCTTTAAAAAAAAATCTCTTGCAGTGAACACGCTATTTTACTACTGCTTGTACCTGGCAAGTAAACATACAACCTACATCACAGTAGAGCTTTAAGGTGTGACAGCCTCAAAGATGCCCTTAGAAATTGCGAGCGGGATTGTTAATTCTATTAGGACAAATGAAGTTTTCTCCTGGGGAGGGCAAAGGTGATTTGGGGATTTCCTCCCCGCTCCACCGCTGACAGTCTGTGCAGTCCCAACTGCTCATTTGTGATCATCTCCAAAGCAGATTGAGGCAAGCTCTGGAAGCAGCCTGGAGAAGGATGCCAAAGACATACAGCTGGGATCCAAATCCCCTGCCTGAGACTGCATTGTCCTGTCCCAGACATGACCACGTACAGCGACCATGCACCCAAATTTTGAAGGCGCATATAACATTCGCAGGTTGACCACGTGCATAAGGAGGTATTGGTGCCACAAAGCCGAAGAAGGGGAGGATTTCCTCCAGAACCTGCTGAGATGCCTTGTCCTTAGCTTGCACGCTCTGCTCAGGGAAAAGGCATTGCCTTTTACCTTTCCATGGTGTGGTTTACCTCTATGTAAAAAGAAGACAGTGCTTGCCCTCAAGGGGTATAGAAAAGCTTAATTAAACAAGAGATTCTTAGCCTTAATCAGAGTTCTCTCACTTGTTAAGTACGTGGGAAATTCTTCAGTTCAGGAACAAACTTGACACCATGACAAATGAATCAGATTCCTTACTGTGTTGCCTTTGGGAATTATTTTCCTTGGGAGTAGATATTTATGAAGCTATTAAAAAAAAAAAACCACAAAAAAATCCACCAAAAAAAGCAACAAACAAAAAACCCAACCAACCCCAAATCTGTCACTGCTGATGTTTCACCTTCATATTAAGTGTTTCCTGCAATTTTATTTTATTGGGGATCCTATCTTTGGGAATTGGTTGCATTTTTTCTAAACCCACAGAATATGGCAGACTGCAAAGCACTCACTTAATTCTAGTACAGGGATAAAGACATATATTACAGATGATGTGATAGGTGTGTGAGAGCTGTGAGATGCATATGGGGCAGTCCTTCCTCACCCCGTCTCATCTCGCAACCTCAACCCCTTCCCTCTGTGGATACAGCAGTCTGGGAGAGGAGTGCAAGGACCTTAACATGATTTGAGAATCTCAGAAGTATTAAGGTGGCACACAGAAGCATACAGGATCACATCTGTTTTAAAGCCAGCAGGTTATTTTTAAATGGGAGTTGGTAAAGACAGGCATGAGAGTTTCAAAAAAAAGTAAAATCTCAATGATTTCACTGAAATATTATCTATTTGTGGAATAAATAGATGCGGAGCCAAATAATTCTAAATTCCACCTTCCCTCTCCCACTCACAGAATCTGCTTTAAAGCAAAAATGCCAAATTAATACAAGAATGATAGTTCTCATGGTATCTCCTGCCAGGCTAAGAAGGTACAGAGAATATCCTGAGAAACTCTGTTCTTAGAAAATATTAAGTCAGTTTTGAAAGTTATTAAGGGCTCACAAAATTGAGAGAAATATCCAATGTTTTGGTATCTGACTTGAATAAAATTTGAACTCTGGCCCTCTGAGAGTAAATCAGCAGTATGCATGTGAAATATGTTTTTTCCCTCCTAAGCAAAGTGTACCAGTGGATCAAGCAGAGGCAGAAGTAATTTCAAATATAGCACACTCCTTTTTACCGATGGGTACTCTTGGATACAGCTGCTTCTGCTCTAGCACCCTCCTGTTGTGAGGAGATCAGCAGCGGGTGCTTGAAGTCAAATGAATTTGGGCCGAGTTTATTACTTTTCCAAATCATGATCTCTGGAATGCCTTCTGATGCCCATTCCTCCTGTCCCATATTCCTCTTGGGTTTTGGGTCCTGCTGCCCTGGAGGTTCTTCCCCAGCCCTGCCTCTTCCAGGGCGCTCCCAGACACGAGCTCTGGCTCCGTGACGTCTTCCCCAGTGAGACCTGGCCGACAGGACTGAAATACAAGCTTAGCACAGGAATTTCCTAAATGTTTTACTCTTCAGAAGCACCAGAGCTGGGATTATTTACAAAACCTCCCAGGTGCACCCGTGCCCTGCTCAGCTCCTCTTCCTCCCTGGCTTTGTGGTATACCCGACCGGGCAGTGCTTTCCTGCTTTCTTGCTCCCAAAAAATGATTTTCCTGCATCTAGGGATGGCAAGTCCCTTCAGAGACACCCTTTCTAGCCCCAGCTGGCATTATTTTCTGCCTGTGCTCCACCACCATATTTGCTGGTTGCCCTCCCAGTTCCCATGTAGGCTCTATTGTTCCCCAGAAAGGGGATGGTTAATCAGGAGACAATTACATTTAACAGTCTCAGGCAGTTGTTTGGGTGGTTTCAGTACAGCATTCCACAAGATGCTGCCTTCGGTGCTCAATGCCTGTTAAAAATGCTCTTGCCCAGCCCTACCCGCTCATTTTGACTTGCTGGGCTGCACTTCATTGTCCCCTGAATTGCACCTACACAACGGAGGCTGTTTTATAAACTGGGTCACTGAACAGATCTAGGTTAAAAATATCCCAGATATTCTTTAATGAAGTGTCAACAACTATTCTCAAGCTGAAGAGCAACTGGAATACCTCCTAATAATCTTGCTTACATATGCAAAAAGTATGCCCTAATCTAAAATGTATTTATAATATAAAATGGAGTTCAACATTTGACCTAAGCGTATCCCACTCTGTCACACAGACAAAGGAAATAAAAATGTGTTGCTGTAATTTCCTTGACAGCAAAAAACCAAAACAAACAAGAAATCTCACACGTATATGTCTAGGCCAATATATATGATAATGTAAAACAATGAGTTCGATTTTTCATGGCCATGTTGAAACTCATCTTGTTAGTTCTAAAACTGCAGCACATAAATGAGATTTTTTTATATCAAAGTCTAAATAAATAAATACATCTTTAAAACTTCATTGAGTAAAACTTTTACTGACTTTCTATAGAGAGTTTGGAATAAGAAGGCTTCACAGCCAGGGCTATGAACGCTTTTCTTAGGAAAAATAGCGTAATGATGATTATTATTGTTTTTATTGGTGGTGGTAGTTTAATACTTTTATTATTAATAGTGGTAGTATCACCATCTGGATTATTATAAACACAGTAGTGACAAGATGCCCTAATAAGATCCATGCCCCATTGTGTCAGGCATTATAAAAGCACACAGTGAGAGTGAGAAAAAGTTTATAATCTAAGCAATTAAGGCAGACAAAAGGTGCAGTGAGAAACAGAGGCACAAGGAGATGAACTGACACAAGAGCCCACGGAGAGCCAACGTTAAGCCTCAGACATTCGGAGTTAGTATCTATTTACACACAGACTTGTTTGTCTATACAAATATATATGTATTAATGCATATCACATTATCCAGTTTGAAGAGTGTATACCAGGATTAGAAGGACAAAGGAAAAGCTGTGATTTGGTGTTTTGTTTTGTTGTTTGTTCTGTTGTTTGTTTTTTTTTTTTTTTCCTTAAGTAAAAGATGTCTTCATCAAAACTGGGCAGACTAAAAGCAGTACAGCACAGAGCAAACATGAGATTTATCTGTGCTGGTGACTAACTTCAGTCAAAGCAATGTTCAAACCACAACCCATTAAAAAAAATTCAGAGAATTAACTGTAGGATCTGATCGTGATTCCAACAAGCAATGGCAATGTACTTCCTACTGGGATATGGACAGCAAATAAGACACTTGGTGGTATTCCAGCTGATGAAGACTCTGGTTAAAAGAATGCAGGCAATGTGCATTTTCTAGCACAGAGAAATTTCTTTCAGCTCTTACAACCAATCATTACATATCTGAGGTCAGAAAGCCTCCCTTGTATTTTGCGTATTTGATAACAAGGAGTTAACTATGAAACAAATAGAAATATTAACATTTCTTATTTTTCTTGTACTTTGATTTTGATTTGTATTATAATTTAAATATTTCATACACTTGGCATTATGTGCTTTCTCTTACATTTACTTTTTAAGTGCCTTACAAAGACAGTTTTATTGGTGGGGCTGCTATAATTAATTTTTTTAAATGAAAATATTTTTAGATTTGTTCATGTTTAAATAGGCCAGATATTTCAGCCTCATTTACAGATGTGGACATACCCAAAATATTTCAGCAGCTTAAGCCCTTTTTCCATGTCGCATTTAAACAGCCAGTTTTTGAGACCTGCTTTTTGCCTCAAAGTTATTTAAAGTCTCATCTTGTCATTAAGTTAAACTACGAGTAATCTAGAGTTCAGGTTTGCACATGACAGTTAATAATTTTAAATTCTAGAACAGAAGAATTCAAAACTAAACCTTATTTTACCTCAAAAAAAATAGTTATTTTTTAATCAATGGAAAATAACTTAATCCAAAGTGGGACTGAGTTTTTTAGCAAATAAGTTATTGCTAGAGCATTCAGCTCAAATTCATAAAAACAAATACACAAAATGACATTTAGCTGCAAGATCACATTTCTGTAAAGATAAACTGTAAGCCCTGCACAGCCATTGCTACCAAACGCTGTTTATCTGAGCTTTAAATTCTACTCCCAAATTTGAATAGACTGCAGAGCTAGCAGTGTTGCTGAGGAGCAATATCAAAATATGTGCCCCCTGGGTCTAGAAACCACAAGTTATTTTAGCTTCTGCTAAGAATTGAGGGATTTTTTAAAAAGTTGAGTACAGTAAGTAAATAAATACATACATTATCTACCTTCATGACCTTTCTTTTCCTGAAAGCAAACAGCGTCCATCATTTGTAACTTGACTTTCCATAAAAGTAACAGTTCATAAAAATCTGTGAAACTACTACCGGGAACAAACAAATTAAACAATGACAATGTAATAAAATAAAACTGCTGTTATACTCCTATAGTAGAAGAATTGCTTCTTCGCTGGGATTAATACATCTTGCAGAAAACAATTTTAAATAATGTGTAACATATGGATTTGGCTTTCATTATTCTTCTAAAAGAAGACAATTATATTTATGTGATAAACTGTTCAGTGTTAGTAGCATAATGTTTATATTACTGGCCACTTAAATAGTCTTTGGCATAGTTTTATAAGGAACAGCAGCCTCCAGATCTTTTGAAATCCATCTTACAAAGTAAGTCCTGTCTGTTACTGGAATGCAATGGTTTTACATAGTTTTCTTGCTGGAAGAAACATACTGCAGGTAATCTCGTTGTTGCACTGCATGCATGAAAAACTTTCTGATGTTTTAGCTACAACTCATTCATATGGCATTTTAAGGCTTTCTAACGAAATGTATGAAAGTCTTGTAGCTGTCGGGAAATAAAAAAAACAGCTTTCAATTTTAACTTTTTGGAAATGAATAATCATGATAGGCTGTTTTCTATAGTAAACCTTTTCAAGGTGTTTTTCTTAATCTCCTCACTTTTATGAACAGCTAGTTCCTACGCTCTCTTATTTTGCTGGCAGGTTACATTTAAGAAAAGAGTGAGTTTCGGGTAGTTTTCAAGGAGCTGCTTTTGTTCCCATTATATTCCAGATAATTTTCAAAGGGATTACATAGAAACCATGGAAGTATTTATCTCTATATCTTCCAGTGCTTCAGAGTCGAAACTGCATGCATTTCAAGAGGGAATAGGAACGTGTTACCAAATAAATATTTTCTGTTGCTGCTGCATACATAGGTTTTATTGTAAGCATTACCGGCAACAGCCTTTCTGCATTTCTGGGATTCTGCTATCCTGGGTGTCATTCAGATAACAAGACCATTTGAAAAAATTATGCAGGGTGAACGAATGTACCTATTTAGGGTTATCAAGAAAGAAAGAGGGGAAAAAGAAATAATAATATCAGTTTGGGGAATGTTACTGTCCTCATTTTTCACTCCTGAAGTACAAGTTTAGTATTTTCAATTCTCCACTTCTCGATTGCTTTAAAAGTTGGGGTTGTTAACAAAAGATAAAGTGAAGGGTATGTCAATTTAAAAAGTGTAACCTAATGGAAGTGAAATCTGCATATTCAGTTAATTTGGGATTTATTATCCCAGCAACTAGACTTGCAACTGTTCTAAAATCGTGTTGACTGAAGACTTGAGAACAGTACGAGTGGATGGCTACCCCCACCCCCATTCTTAAAAGAAAACCTGTGCCTGCTGCTTCCAATTTAGTGCAATCATGCCTCTTACTGGCCAATACAAGATGCAGCATTAGCTGTCACATGCAAATGAGTATTCATGGAGACTTTGAAATGTGCAATAAAGACATGCATTCTGTGAATAATTGTTTTCTTTTATAAAACTGGATCCAAAAGGGAATGCCATTTCACCCAGAGTCTATAGCCTTTCTATGGTTACAATCTGCTGTTGAAGCCAGATATTAGAAATGAAGTGTGGATAAATGGATAGAAATGAAGTGTGGATAAATGGAGGACTCCAGTTTCCCGTGCTGTCAATCTTTCACAGTACTACATTTGCTTAACAAGAAATAATCCAACACATGTTTGTGTTTCTTGCTATCTTGCTTTCTTTTCCAACTGGGACTTTTAAATGCATAGGGATGTATAATAAAGTTGTCCACCTTATATTAGCTTTTTTTATTGAAAGCCCGACCTAAATTCTTAGTTTTCAACAGCACAGATACACAAAATTACACAGCAGTGCAAGCTTCACTGCAAACCTGAAGTCTTTCAAAGCTCTCTGATATTACTTACTAGGATAAGAGAAAAAGAATAACTCAGATTTTTAAGGCCTATTTAGATGCAGGGTGGGAAAAAAACCTCAGCAAGCTGTATGCAGATACCTGCACATGTTTGTGGAGCTGTGAATAGCCAAGCTGAGTTCAGACACACACACCTATTCACCAAGACTGCAGCCGGAAAGTCTGTTAGAGAACAAACAGCCATCGACTTGTATTTATATTAAAAAATGGCATTACATGGCCCTAACTTCTGCTGGCAGAACCCCAAATGCTTAGTCCGGTAGCGGGAAGAAAGTAAGCAGATGCCTGAATTGCAGCACCTTTGCAGTGAACTGGAGTAGATGAACTGCAGGAAGCACTTCAGTAAATTCAGACTTGGCTGAGATGGGACCAGAGGTGAACAAAACTGGTTGGCCAGTGGGAAGAATGAATGCTAAGGATAAATGCGGCCTGTACCATGAGGCGATCTGACCAGTGCAGGCATGCATGGAGGCTTGGCAGAAGGGAAATACCTCCTTGTAGGTAACTCAGTGCCTTGGATTATGCTTAATCTGAAAGCTGGAGGACTCCAGTTGAGTCAGAGCTTCTCAGCAGGCAGGATGTGGCCCTGAAGGAATCCCAGAAAGGCAGTCAGAGGCTGGGAGGCATTTTGTTCCCTTAGTCTAAAATAAATAACTCCTTGTCGCCCTCTTTGCTACATACATTTGCTCTTCAAGGGCAATCTCTTGAAATACAAGCACACACATGCAAACACACTGAAGAAATTAATCACTAACATTGCCATTACAACTGATAACAATTACTGTAAACAGAGGCATAAAACTGCGAGGGGGAATCTGAAGATGTTTCACTCCTGCAGGGAAGGATGCCCACCTACAAGGGCTGAACACATTGACCAAAACCATCCCTCGGCTGTCTGCTTGTTCCTGTGAACTACAGTGGCAGGAAGACAGCCGGTTCTTTGTAGCTTTTGGTCTGTATTATGCCTCCTAAGGGAGCTGAAAGGAGGATGACCCTGGGGCTAGGGCAAAGGATTTGAAGCAAGGAGATTTGGTTTGTATTCCTGAATCATCACAAACTTCCTTAGGCATGTTACTCAGCTCCTCATTTTCCTACTTACCAAATATAGCTAGTAATATTTTGGTATCTCACAGAGATGTTAGCACAAGCCCTTCAACATACATATCTGCTCATATATTATCTCGATGTAGTCATTTTCGAAAGCAACTAGAAAATACTCAGTGCAAACACACAGCTCCATGAGGCTTAGTCATGCAAAACACAATGCGTGGTGATGCATCCCCACAACCACAGGAATGAAAACCAGGACCTCATTCACATGTAAAACGTACTTGATGCTCCTCAAGGACTAGGTCCCTTTACTCTGGAGCCCCTGCACAGAGGAATTTAAAGCAGCTTATTCATGGATCTTTGCACCACTGTCCATTGCACAGGTGGCCCTGCACTTGGAGATGCATCACAGGGGAGACCCACATTTGAAGATCTGATTTGGCTTTGCATTATTCTGAGCCCAAAGTCCACGTTTCAGAGGGTGAGTGCAGCCTTATCTGCACTCTCTGTACACAGTAGAGACTTGGCAAATGGAGTTTGGTGAAATGGCATGGTGCACTACATAGACTGACTATAAATCAACAGATTTTGGCTCTGCTCCTGGCTCTGTCACTGATTTACCATGGAAACTTGGGCAAATCTTTTACTCTCCCTATCCTTCATTTTCTGTACCCATAATGTAAAGATAATGATGCTGCTTTGCAAGCTCTTTTGAGATCTTGAGATGTTAAGTGTTAAGTGCATTTTATTAACATTAATAGCACCCAACTGAGAGGTTGCTGTATAGCACTAGCCTGGCTGTCCCCAGAAAACAGATTGGTGTTGGGAAAGTGTGCATTTGTTAAGCAGCTTAGACGTTGCTCATTCCCATAATACTTCCACAATACGCAGGAACAAGCTCTGACCTACTAAAACAAAAGAAAAAAAACGCCATAAGGAGAAAATTTCTAATGTGACCTGTCATCTTATTTCTAGCCCAGGAAAACTTGGGGATTTGCTAGAGATTATCAGTGTTTCTGTGTGTGGTTATTATACTCAGCCACAACCACAGTGCTCACAACTTGTGGTGGACACCACTTCCATTAGTAGGCATTAATCACCATTTTATACACTCCAGTTCAGCTATCACTGAAAAGACATTTAGTAGATGCCCTTAGTTATATCCTATCACAATTTATATGTGACTCAATTTTAAAATAAGTTAATTGTACTGAATTATATTCTAGCTCTTGTATTTACAGGACCATAGTATATTACAATGTATACTTTTAAAACGCCATATAACGTGCTTTGTTATTTTACGCTTCAATTTTCAATGTTTCTGCTCAAATATGTATCACAACATACACAGCAGAAAGAGTTATGAAAAATTTATTATTAATGCATGTTTTTTCTCTGCTGGAGATAGAAGAACTTTGTTGTGCATGTTATAAAATGTTAAATATTAGAATTATTTAAAGTTAATAGGATGCCAAAGAAAATGACTAATAATACATTATACAATTAGATGCCTTTCATATTAGTGAATCCATTAACAAAATAAAATACATTCAAACAGAAGAGTTCTGATTTGCAATTTTTAGCAAGGATTGCCCATGTGTAAAGCTAAATTATTTATTCATTTTTTTTTAAAACTGCTGGATACATCAGTTTGCAATTATTTGCATTATGTTTGAATGCTTTATCATGTGGCTCTGATTCAAAAATACATATCTCTAAGTTGCTTTAGCATCTTCATTTGTGCAAAGCATTAAACATAGAAAAAACAAAAGTAAGTTTCCTTCTCTGGATTCACCAGGACATACCACAAGCCTTCAATATTGCCCTTTCAGCTGTTTTGGGTGTCTTTTTGTTATCACTTTTTAGCCCAGATGTCCTCATGCAGAGTTTCAAATCTCTAGTTTGCCTTCCCAGTTGCACCCTTTTTTCTAGATAAGATCAATCCCCTCCTGTCCCACCCATACAGATCTCAAGTCAGTCGTCCCGCAGCTTTGCCTAAAGTTATTCAGATGCTATAGCTTTTTCTGACGACTGGCTACTACTTATTTTGAAACTAGTTATGCTGACTCCTCAGCTGATGTCCACATTATCCTTGAACAAAACACTGAGCAAGCAGCTAACTTTTCTTACAGTAGGAAATAGCTTTTAGTACCAAAGTGATATAATCTTCTAGCCATTTTTCTCCTGTATTTTCCTTTTCTTTTTGCATTGATGCTCTGTCCCTAGAAAGGCATCCAACACCAGCTAAAGAAAGTTCCATGAAGAGCAAGTAATCTCCTCCTCCTCACATCCATCTTCTCTTCACTACTGCTATCTACTTAATTAAGTCATTCTCAATCTTCTGTATCATAAGCACATAATGTTGGTTGATGGAAATGTGTTTTGAAATCCCTGGGTTTTTTTTGTTTTTTAATTATCTGATTACACTGGGAAAAAAGGGGGGGGGGAGAGAGAGATATCTCTCTTTGTTATACCACAATAAGTAAAAATACAGCAATAGCACTCTATCTTTTTCTCTTTCAAGAGATTTTTTTCACCTTCTAACAGTCTACATAGTCCAGTCTTTACAGTTCATGGGGCTTGTAAGTGTGATGAACTGCAGCTGCAGTTTGGTGATATAATTTGAAAACTGGTTTCAGGTTAAAGATGCCTCTTATTATGATCTTTACTCAGCTTGTGAGAGGTGAGGAGTGCCATACTTGGAGTCTGCTGAGGTTTATAGCAGGAATTTGGCTTAGCCTATCTCCAGGCTGCTGTCACCCCAAAATATCTCCTGCCCACGTATGTCCCAGTGTCAGCCCAGGCTGCAACTCATGGATGAGCCAAGTCTTCCACCTGATGTCAGCCGGTAATAGGGAAAAAAAGAGTGTGCAACAGAGACACAGAAAAGGATTATAAACTAGCAGATATTGGTTGCATCTTGAACACTGCTTCTGAAATAGAAGGGCAAAAATGTTATAAAATAATTGTTCCTCTATACTCAAAATTCTTCCCATCCTGATTATTTCAAAATTTTACCATAGTTATGTTGTAGAAATAATAATAGTAATTATATGAAGAAGACACAATGTGTTGAAATTAGAACCACGCATTCATAAAGGCATCATTCTCACAACTCACCCTGAGGTGTTTGTCCACACGGAGGATTTTGATTAGGCTCAGATTATTACAGTAGAGCTGGGAAACAGGACCTTTGATCTCAAGAGATCTGAACAATCCCTGTTACTTTTACTGACAACAGGCACGCTACAGACTGAACAGTGTTAACATTCAGATGAGAGCTGAAAACTCAAGTGAGAGCTATGCTACGTTCTCACTTTTAAGACTCTGGTATCATGCATAACTTTGAAATTAAAATACAGTGTGACTACCTCTCTAAGTGTTTAAATTAATATATTTAATAATCCCTACAATAATAAGTCTAAAGTGCAAACTAAGACTTGCAAGAGAAGGAGAAAGGGAAGTCTCTTGCTTTATATTTATGTATGTGGTATGTATTTGTTCAGGACAGTGGGATACAACATTTTTCTATATCAGGATTTCTTAAAGCTCTTTTTTTTATAAATCATGTTTTTCCCACTAAATATATATGCAATATTTTATACACACATATATATGATGGGATTTTTTAAAGGGAAAAAGCCAATGGTGTAGTCAAGAAAAATTATTCATTTGCCCATATATAGACATCTAATGCTACTTAAATGCTCTAAGACATCTCACCTGGCTTCTGACACCCAGTTTCCAAAGGCACATCTCTCCTGTATATCCTCTGCTAGACCTGACAACCTTGTAAGTGTCACTCTGATATACTCGGCATCCTCTGAAGTGGCACCAAAATCCAATGATTAGGGAACTGAATCAAGGACAAAATGTCTAAAGACTGTATTAAAGGAAGATGCTTTCCAAGACCATGATAATTTGCTCATGCAAAAAATTCCACTGAATTACACAATAATACTTTAAGAGGGACGGAGGGAGGGAGGGAAGGGACAGGAATATTCAATTTTAGATCCATAAAAAAATGATAATATGAGTGACTTGAAGATTTCTTAGAGAAAATTTATTTTCAGCAGGAATATGTTTCTAAGACAGTATCCACAAATAAGGCAGTCAGTAAAAGAACATAGGTTTCCTCATAAAAGCAAAAGTTTTCAAAGATCATAGAAGATGTAGTTTAGATTTTTTTTTTCATCCTAGAGGTTTTCTTTCAAAAGTTTTCCAATTTGGCCCCCAGTGATGTCCCATTTTGGTCCCCAGCACTCTTACCTCCCACTAAAATAACCAATGGAGTTCAACAGCTAAATGCATTACCAAAATCGCCCCCAAACAAATTCATTCACTACTCACAACAGTTTTATCTACCACAGTATTTATAGTTTTCCCAGTTCACACTATACAGGAGACCACAAATACCATGATAAAGCTTAATTCCACAGTGTGGTAACTTCTCATCCCATGCCACTCTGCATAATATTATGTAATATACATCCACATATAACATCACCCTTTTTGTTGCAGACCCTATTGCATGTTCGTATTTGTTGACTGGTATTACATGCAAACCACACAATTACAGATACTGGACCACAGGGGAGAAAAACACCCCAAATATCAGGCCACACCATGATCTTGTAAGACATTGAGGATGACCAACTTTAAGGAGGAACTATGCAGCTTAGTTCTCCAGGGTATCCGTCTCCTTGCAGCACAAGATCATCCCATGCAAAATACCTTTGACACTTGGTTCAGTTTATCTATAAAAATGTCTGGCAACCCCCAGCTTCTGGAGATTATTCCGTCATCCTAAAAATTGTAGTTAGAAAGTTTTCCTGTTAATACTTTTAACAAATGACTCGATAAATTATTTCCTTTCCTTGTTATTTTGGAGCTCTGAGGAATGGTATTTCCTGTAGCATTACTATCAGATCAACAAACCCAAACAAAGAGTCACCCATGACAACGAAGAGCATCCCAAAAAAAAAAGGCAATCCCTTGCTACAGTGTGCAAAGCTGCGGTCCTTCTCAGCGCCTAAATAACACTCCTTGAGGGGTTATCAAGAAGCTCTTCAACTTCTTGAAGTGTTACTAAGCAAAAAGCTATTGTAAAGCAAATAGTGCTGTGGTTAGAAAAGAAATAAAAGGCGTGTCTTAAATGCTTGATCATACAATACGTGCCATAAAATCCATGGTATGTTTGTGGCTGACCACACTAACCTAGTTTACTGCCTCTTCTGCCCCATTCTACCGACTTATTCATCACACCATTGAAAAGAAAAACATGACAATACCATCGGTAAGAGAAAATGTACAGTGTCTAGAGCTACAGATTTATAAGTCTTACTTGCCCAATCTGATTATCTTTTTCACTTTTCTTTCCCCCTTCACACTGAAAACAAATTTATATTGGAAAAACATTAATATTCTAGCTCTATCATCCTTTTTTTTTATACAATGCACATTATTTACAAAATAATTCAAAACATTGGTTGCAAAAATTAGTATTTCCATCAAGTTTCATCATCTGACTTATATTTACAAATCATTGTTTGGGGTACTGTACTTCCTCCCCTTCCTCTCTGGAAGGAGAAGGGTAAGACATGGAAACCACACCTTCTTTTGAATAGAAAAGAAAAAATGTTCTGTATCTTAAAATAGACATTCAGACACAGAGAGAAAAGAGAAGAACCCACATCAGTAACATGCACATATTAATTGATTCATGAACTACTGTGGGCTCAATTAAAGTATTTGGTTGTCAGAGTTTTAAAGCTTGGAAAAAATTTAAAAAAAAAAGAAATTCTTGGCTACAGCTTGGCATATGCAGGTCTTAACCCAGAAACAAGCTGTTTTATAATTATTTCTGAAAATTGCTTCAGTCCATTTTATTTTCTGTGCTTGCCTGGGAAGTGTGAAAAAGAAAGAAAAAAAACTATTTTTGACTTAAGGCTTTCAAGACATTTTGCTTCTCAGCTAGCAAGTAACCCAGTTTGAGCCTGATACTTCCAATGTGAACTTTGGACCGCTCTTATTGGTTTCTCAGTGAGACTGGTTACATGAATAACTGCTGGCAGAAGTGAGGAAAGCTTTGCTGTCTGGGCCATACTTGATCACACAGAGAATGTCACCAAGGCTGGAGGGTGGCTTTAAGGTTAGAGCCCAACCAAGACGTGTTCACGTGTTTCTAAGCATACTCACATATGCCTGAAAAATACAATCTATAACCTCCTAAAACATCTAAAAATGTATGAGATGGCAGGACACAATAGGAAATCTCACTACTGCATATGCCCAGGGAAATAAGGACCCACAAACAAAAAGGAAAGTGACTGCAAGAGAGAACCACTTCCTCTGTTTTTTCCTCTTTTTCCAGTGATCCTTGCTGCAATTTTAAAATAAAGCCTGTGACGATCCTGTTGGACCTTCATGTTGTAGCTGCTCTCTGGAAGTTGGCAGCTGACAGAGGACCTGCTCTCCTCTGCCCGCAGAGCCTTTGTTAACCGCAGGACTGGAGCTGCTGGCTGCCTTTGAAATGGATATATTGGGTCAATGGAAAGACTTGGGTATTTTTGAATGGGGAGTTTTGCTGGTTTTTTCTTTTTTTAATTTTTTCTTATTTTAAAGAAGTAAAGCTGTGAAAAGGAGTTGTTTCTTTTTCTTTTATTTCTTTTTTTTTTTCCTCCCCAGTTTCCCCCTCCCTTTTTTTCTCCCCCTTCTTTTTTTCCTTCTAAGTGCTTGCTTTAAAACCACCCAGCCCATTTGTGCTGACCTGGCGGCTCTGTTTCAAAGGCAGCTTCAGTCTTGTGTCAGCTCCACGGGCTCTGCACATCGAGGCAGAGCCAACAGGGAAACCATTCTGGTTCCTGATAGCCAAAGCTCAGACATATGGTCCCAGCAAGCTTGCATAATCAGTAATATTAAAAAAAAAGAAAAAAGAAAAAAGAAATCCCAAGATTTGTTCCTCTTTTCTCATAGTTCATTGATAAAGAACATGTCAGTACAGTTGAAGAATCCTGCTGGTTAAAGGTATCATCCTTAGCTGCTCATACGGTCTGGGCGCTTGTCAATTAGATTAATCCAAGCCATTTTAGAACAATAAATATAAGTACAGATGGAATATGAACATATTGAAGATTACTGTTTTTGATGGCTGTTTTTTATTAAATCAAAAATAATGTTGCAATGAGGATTTTGTTGATATTTCAAATGGAAAGGAAAAGTAAATAGGAAATAGATATCCCTTAGGAAAGAAAAAACCAAAAAAGAACCCCCAAAAACTAACAAACTGCCACACCACAACCTCCAAAACAGCCCATGGGTAATAAAAAGGCAATGATTTTACTTACAATATCACCTATGAGCTACCTTTAGAGAGGGGATATGGCACCTATAAACTCAAAACACTAGGTATGTTGAAATCCATAAAATTTCCAATTACTGCTTCAGAATTTATTGTGCACATATGGAAAATAATACTTGTAAAAGAGAAAGGGGTTTGTGCCTGGTGCTGTCAATACTGTGAAGGATGGGGTGATTATAAAGCAAATTAACAATACTTTTAAATGTGCATTCACTTATCTTTCCAATTAAATCCTTGTTAAACAACTGCACAGACAGTAATGGTGCTTCTGCAAAGCACTGATCAAGACAGTTTTATTGTAATTTTTACTCTGTAACAATTAATCAAGTAGGCATTTTCTTTATTATTAAATTATTTAGTTAATAAATATTCGCAATCAGCTCACGTGTTTGTGATTTAAATTTTACTTTTAATTTTTCGTAAACTGAATTATATTTCACTATATTCTTATAGAGGAAACAACAGAAATATTTTAATTCTTTTTGCCAAAATCGTTTTTGTTACCTCCAGGTAACGTCAGGGTAAGATTGACTTCACCTTTTTCCCCAATGTAGTTACCAATTCAGATACCTTTGGCTGTCCTTTTCCATGTTCCATAAGAAATGTACCTCTCTGCAATAACATAATATATAGCCTCTGTAAAAATTCATATTTCCCCCCCACTTTGCTACATAAGTATAGTAACCAAGCCGTAAAAACACAGTAATTGACCTTTGGACAGTACATAGTGTTTTGCAGTTAACACGCAAGGTATTCACAATGAAATAACAGGATGCAAAGGTCATCTGTACAGCAAATACCAAGCATTTTGCAAACAAAGCATTGGATATAAAGACAATTAGGAACTCTCTTGTATTATGTATGAACCAACACGTACTGAATGAACCAATAAGTATTGAAATTTGTATTTCTATGGTTAGTTTCCCTGAACATATATGCATTAGGATAGAATCCTAGTGTTTCAGCAATGTGTTATGAACCCTTTATAGCTCCATTTTTTTCAGTTAATTTAGTGCTCATGAAAATTGCTTGTTTGACAGTCATAGAAATTGAATGCCTTGCCAGCTACCCAGCAGCTTAGCACAGGAGGCATAAAGAAGTAAGCTGCTACCTCCTCACCCAGGTATCTCTGATCTTCAAGCACAGAGGGGAATTGAGGGTTGCTGAGACAGGCGCATGCAAGCAGGAGACGGAACCCCTGGGCTTTAGCACAACAGTCTTACCCCGTTATATCGCATCTTACCCCATTATATCACAGTGTGCATCAACACGATGGGTTTGACCAGAGCAGGGAGTGTACCATAAATTCCCACTCTTACTTACATATTAATGTCCTTATGGATGAAGACTCTTCCTTTTTTGGTTTTTCTTTCTCAAGCACTTTTTGCCTCACTGTTAGCATTTTTAATGAGGTCAGAAGCTTGCTTTTGAAAAGTATCTCCCTGCTGTCCCCACTTTCATATAGTGGTGCCTTAATGGCCCTGAGTAACCCCACCTGGGGCTCCCCCACCCCTGCCCATGGGCTTGTGGTCCATGTCAGTCCCACACTGGGGCTTTGGGCCAAAACAATTGATTGTTTTAGTAGCATCCTCATATTCTGGAACTGCCAGCACAATTTACATGGCTTAACAGACCCATTTGTAAAATCTTATCCCTTTTCCTACAAGCGTGACTTAAAAGAATATCCTTATAAATATCTGTAAAGGCTTTAACTTACTGGACCTTGCTTAAAATCAGCAGAAATCCTCCAGATTTTTCATAAAAGCCCTAAACAATTGCCAAGTACAAAAAAATTTTTTTTTTTTTTTAAATTGCAACTATTAAACTTAACCAATAGTACAGAAAGCATAAGAGGAATGGACATCTCTGTCTAATGTCTCTGGTTATTATAGAAACCTTTGCCATAGGTTAACAGTCAGAAATATTGAGTGACTGGTAGCTTAGTTTCTAAAACCAAATTTCTTTTACTGCTTGTAGACTAAGAAAAGCACAAATGTCCTGATGTCAGTATTGGTCCAAACAGCTTCTACTGCCTTGATTCAGTGATTTGAAAAATGATGACTTAGAGTCTCGAAAGTGCTGAGAGATGTTATAGCCTGGTCCTCTTATGATCAACTGATCTTTTCAGCTCTTAATGGGAAAATAAATCATAGATAAAAGATAATCCTGTTGCACAGAAGCAAAAAAGGTGTGATATCAATAGACCTTTATAGAAAAAGAAAACTCTGTGAAAGGGATAAAGTAAATAAGGTAGTTTGTTCTGCTGATGCTCGTGTTGGCAAGGTCAAAGCCCTCTTCAGGAGCTGTCTACCTCAAGAAATGAGGAGGAAACAAAGTATATGCAGAGAATTTAAAAAGATAAAAGGCATGTTTTTTTTTTTATTTCAAACCCATCTTCACCAAAAAAAATCTAAAATTTCAGGGGTCATTTTAGATTTTTACTGTTCTTATTTCTTCTTTAATGATGAAGCTGCCAACTGCTAGTTTGTTTTCCTTTCATATTCACCAGTTCTCTCTTATTTAATTTTTGATGCTGCAGCTGACATTAACAGTATAGGAAAAGGAGCCAAATAAAGCTTTGCTATATTTTAATTAATGATTATACTAATAAAAAATACTTTGATACAGCAGCCAGCTTAGAGTCTCTTCTATAATCTTTAATTTTCAATGTGATACATACTATTTATATCCTATAAATGTAGGTGTAACACAATGGTAAAGCAAGCAGGAAGAAAGAGCCCATTAAGTATTTGGCCTGTATAAAAACTGATTGCACAGTCAATCTCTGCAATGTAAATAGGCTTTTTGAGAACATTTGTTTGCATTTATAATTAAATTAAACTTTAACTATAATAAAAAAAGGCTCTATGGGAAAATCATATATATAAATACTGCTTTCCTACTGTTAACTACAGAAAAATGAAGGTACAGTGATTGAACCTAGGAGGTCACAATAGTTACTGAGGGAAAAAATGATGCACGGTGAGTGCATAATTAAACATCATCCCACTGCAGAGCTTTAGAGAACTGGTAGAGAAGCAGGTTGGGAGCACATACTGGTTTTCCAAGTAACTTTTGTGACTTCATGAAACAGTCAAACTGCTGCTGTCTTCAGTATCTAATTGACAGGGGACAACAAGCCCTTGAGGCCATCGGTTGGAAACCACTATTTCCCTCCCAAGCACATGTTAAATAAATCCTTTTCACCCCATCTCCCCACCGTGTGGGGTAGGTACACTATGCCTCCGTGGGCTGTTTCCTGCCTGCAGCTTCCGTTGGTCATTCAACAAGCAGTTTTCTTGCACATGTTCTAAGTAGCCAGTGTCAGAGTGCCTTTAATGTACCATTAACTTCACCTTTATATATTCATTTTTCACAGTGGTATAAACCTGAAGAAAAAGGTGCCTGGTACATCTGTGCTGCAAAAAGCCAGCTTAGACTTCTATCTAGCTTTACAGAATCAGCCCATCTGTTTTAGGTGAAAACTTGAGCAGTAATGTTAACCTCAAGTACGTTAACCTTTGGATGCCATGAGACATGATAGACAGGACCATTACTTTTATGGCACATTTTTTCCTGAGTAAAGATCTTAGGCAGTGAAGAAGGATAGAAAAATCCTAGTTTTGCCTCTCTGTCTCCAAACAAAATACAGTGTACGGTCATTTGAAAGCCAAGGCAGACTACATTATCAACACACAAATACCCAACAACTATAAATCTAAGGGAACCCAAGTAATGAGTCAAAACTATGAGGCTGATGATTTATTCAGTCTCACTGAATTTACTGGCATAAATACTGATTCCTCATAAACCAGAGTTCACCCTCCAGTTTCAGCTGCAGACAAGACTGTTCTGGAGAAGCTGAGGAAGTGGCAAACCTCTACTTCTCCCCTGAAACCTTCCCTAGAGGTGTAAATATTTAAATGGAGGCTTGAAGGTGGGAATATTTTTACATCTCTCTCAATTTCTTGAGAATTTTTGAGTCAAAAGTCTTAGTTTATGGGTAGTACAAAACTAATGGAGGAACTTGTTCTCCAACAGCTATCATCTCTAAGAAACCACATACGATACACAATGTTTAGCAGTTCTGGTAATAGTCCTCAGGTAACTTTAAAAGAGTTAATAAAAAGTGGGAGAAAATGTTGTAGCAGCTTCACATTTATACTTGATTAATTCAAAAGTGTATAAAGTCTTTAATGCAATTTAAGATTTGGGATTTTTCCTAATTTCTGAGAAACTTAATTTTAATTTCTTGTTAAGTAGTATCAGGAGGTTCACTATCATCGAGGATACTTGTTAAGCTATTAAATGTGGAGTTATTTAGTCTTTGCTAAGAGTAGTAAACTGTTTGGAGAGGTGAGTATATTTGTCATTTATCTTAATTAGCCACCAATATCAACTTCCACACCTGTAACAGTATCTATTGATCAATGTTAAATTATTTAGGCCACCTGTGTGAAAAATGTTCTTCTGTATTTGTGAAAATATGTTCATTATATGTGGAATCTGTGGAAATATGTTCAGTAAATAGTTACAGGTTGGTTCTAATTCTGGTTCTCAGGTCCCCAAAATATTACTCTTTCCTCTTCTCATTTCCTGGGGTCAAATCTTTGCCTTTTCAAAATCAGTGGTAAAACTTCCACTGACTTTGACAGAGCCAGTACTCTACTTTTAGTATTTCCTTTTCAGTTCTTTTCAGCACCTTTTTCTCTTTCGCTAGTTTCCTTTGGATCCCTCTTCTACTTTTGGTTTTGTTTAACTTTCAACATCCAAACAATCTGCTATTTTTCCTTTTAATCTTTTTTTTTTCCCCCTCACTTTGATTCTTTGGTTTCTACATATGCTTTGTTTTTTGCCACCTTATTTCATGTATCCATTTCCTTTTTTCTTTTTTTTTTTTTTGTTTTTGTTTGTTTGTTTCTCATCTCCTGTTTAGCTACTATTTTCCTCTGCTTACTCTGCTGTTTTTTCCTCTCTCCTAGCTGACATTTCCCTCTGTGCAATATCTTTCTACCTTCCCTTTCCTCTTTTTTCCAAAACATGGCTCATCATTCTATGCCACTAATGTATAGCAGATTCTGAAATACTGTCATCTGAGACAGTTAAGTACTAAACAAAACATTACCAGGGTGGAGGAATCACTTACCCTGATTGACAACAAATCGTAACTTCTGTATTGTTGCCAGATTGCCGCTAACCCTGTATATTCCATCAACATCTAGACCTGAAAGAGAAACACATATTTCATTTTAGATCATATAAGTATTTTTCTTTGTACGTCTGTCAGGAAGCCAGAAGCGCCCTAACAAGTATGAAGAAGAGCAGTGTAGTGAACGACTGAAAAATAATCCACCTGACAACAACTGAAGTGCCTCCTGCCTGATTAAAACAACAATGAAAAATAAAAGTGGTAGATTAACTTAAGTGAATACAAAACACCTAACTATAATTATCTTGTAATTCTGTCAGCAGAATACAGTATTTGAGTGTGACAGGCAAGGAAGAGTGAATTAGCTCTCGTGCTTATAGAGAAGGGCTGTTTGGGATACGCATGATGTTATGCAAGCCCTGCTTAAATGCGGGGTGTTTATATTAATAGTGCTGGGGAAACTTCTCAGTCTGGGGTCTGGGTTTTTCAGACGTGAATTTCTGAGGCCGTGACCTTTCTGAAAATAAAGCAGTGAGACACCCACTCTGGAATCATGACATGCGTGAGACTACACACAACTACCGTTTTTCTACTATATTCTTCACAGCAGATCAGACAAGTTTGAAGATGAAATTAAATATCCCAAATAGCATATGCCCTGGAGTGCATTTCTTCATTAATATAGGCCATTCTTTTCAAGGACAACCTGACAGTCTTGTTTCTCCCTGCATATCTACTCAAGGTTTATCTTCTAGGTGAAACTAGATGTCATACTCCCTTTTGTGACATATTATCTCCTACAGCAAGCTCTGCTGATATGACTGTTTAAAATAGCACTTCCAGCCCTGGTTGCATAGCTGTAGCATTTCAAAGCACATGGGAACTGCTCTCCTTTCCCTGGAGAATTAGCTATTGTGCAACAACGACCGAATCTGCATGCTTAAAAATGGAAAACACTAAACTGCACATTGTCATTTCACGTTTAAAACTTGCAAGTACATAAGAAACTAAGAATCTACACAAAACAGTTTTTTTTTTTTAAGGCTACTCATCACTTGGAACACAAGTTTAATTAGCTTTTGGCAAGCAATTTCAGAGAAAACCTTTCTCTTGGAAAACACTAATTTGTCAAAACCAAAAATTTTCAGGAAATATTTCCTGACAATGTATCTAGGGGGATTTTTTTTTTTTTTTTTCAATTTGGGGTAGGGAAAAAGGCAAAAATGAAACTATAGGAAAGGGATTAAACCAAGTCCAAAATCCCAGAAGTTATAATAACACTTAAATAAGAAGGAGCTGAGGTTCATGTCCTTATTTCAAAAATACTTGCATCATACCTTGGCAGACAAGTGCCATAGCCAGTGGACTCAACTGCTTGGAGATATTCCTCATTGATCTTGAATAATTTTAAAATATTTAATTTTCCTTTTGATGCAGACTGAAACCAAATAAAGTCTTTTGTTTTTTTGTGTGTTTGTTCTCTCTCTCTATGAAAGACTGTTCTTATTTTATGTCCGCTCTGCTAGGAACATCCTGATTTGGTTTACATTGAAAAAAATCTATTTTGAAAGTGAATAATAATTCCATATCATACACTTTTATTAGACAATTTTCTACCCTGCACCTGTGGGTGTCCTGCAACATAATACCGAGAGTGATGATTCATTTCAGGAAAATCCCCTTTGGTTACAGAGGGATAAAGAAAAAGTTTATTTAAGAGAAATCAAAAAGGATTTGGTAATCAAGAACACTTGGAAGTTATCCATCTACTGGATATATAACATATGAACAAATGGAAATTACTAAAATGTTTAAGCAATGCAATTCTATCCTAAATCTGAAGAGTCTCATTCTGTTTTAGTAAGTGGAGAATGAGAGAGCAAGAGTAATTCCCAGCGTAGGAATGTGGGACTCTTGTGGTAAGGGATTAAGAATTGCATCATGTAAATTGAAATCTAAACCAGAAAGTAAAGAGGAAAAATAAAACAAACAAACAAACAAACAAGCCCCAAAACAGAATGTTAACTTTTGTTTAGATCTAACTCAGTTCAGTTCTTAACCTTTTTGGATATATGGAAGTGAAAGCAATACATGTCTCTTTGGGTGAAATAGCTATGTCTCACATTAATAGCATCAATTTGGAACCTACATAAATTATCCAGATTGACTGAAAATGACGAACTATGTTGTAAATTGGAGGATATTACATCTTACAAAATGATCTGGAGTATACAAGTGTATTATTATTGTTACAAATTTACTTTGGTCCAGAAACAAGGTCTGATTAGCATTTCATTTGGACACTATACAATATGGCAGAGAGAAAAAAAAAGAAAAAAAAAAAAATCCAAGAATATCAAGCCAATTATAGTGTTCACGTGCCATCAACTTTCTGCTCCAAGAACTTTGAAAGTTAAGCCAAACCAAACCAATCCAAATTGGTGGATTTGGACATCCTTTTCATGACCACATCATCTTAGCTGGATTGTTAACAACTTATTTTGGAAATCCAATTAGGCACAAAAGAGAAAGAGAGAGCAAGAAAGAGAGAAATATGTCTTTATAGTCCTAATAACCCGATTCTATGAACAATTTTCAAAACAAATTCACTTTTAAGGGCACCTCTATCAAGAATAAAAACATCACTGCACTGCTGTCAGTGTTTCTTCACGGCAGGCTATAAATACTTAGGGAACAAGATGAAACAAAAGCCTTGCAGAGTTTCCTATCTGGTGCTGGCATTTAAGTATAGTGGTAAAGAATGTTTCAGAAAAAATATTCGTTGTAATAAAGTCCAATTGTTGTTCACTATAGGGCAACGTTCTTGTGTTTTTAAGTGGGGTTTGTCAGGGAAGAATCACTGGATTTTGCCCTAGAGGAGAACAAGTATTTTATTTGCTTTATATCCCAATCTCCAACTCTGTTTCTGTTTGTTTTAATGTGGAACCTGAGAACAGGATGGATCCACAATTAGAGGTGATAGCCAAAAGCATGATAACGACTTCAGTGTTTTCACCCTAAATTTTGTAATAGTATAAGAAACATAGGAAAAGGACTAACTCAAGAATACATCAGCTTAGCTGCCAAACTATAGGCAAATTTTAAATATTTTCATTTAAAAAATTTTACAGGTACTCCTGATGAGAAAGTTAAAAGGCAACCAAACTCTGACTTGGTTGAGATTAATGAACAATAATGAACATTATATTCACTCTGCATAACTGCACAGAAGATGTTAGAAGAACACTTATTTAAGAACATTTCTTGCGCCCCTGCTTCTAGCCAAAACGGAAATAACCATGCATGCAGGTCAGCATCAGCTCCAATAGCAGTTTGAGCTGGAACCAGGTGTTGCAGAGAAACATTAAAAACACAGGAAAAAATTAGAGCTTATGTCATATATTTATCCAAACATACATTTTAAAATACTAGACTTTGATATTGGTTGAGGTAGTCCTGATGCTTTATGAACTGCTTTGGATGAAATGTTCTCATTAATCCTTTTCTGTTGCATGGAACAAATACCTCTCCCAAATCACATCGCATTCTGCCTAAGCTTAATCTATGTTTGACAATATCTTCAAACTGAATATAAAAGGAAATTTTCTATGTGCGGGGGGAAGGGGGTTGGTGGTATACAGAAATTTCTCCCTCTGTTTTTTTAACAAGATTTAGAATTTGAAACATGCCATTTTAAATGGTACTAGGTAACTTCCTGCATAGAAACTCATGAAACTTTCACAATTAATGTATCCTGAAAGAGGTGTGGTCCACAGGCCTGGTAGGAGTTTTGTAAAAGAAACCATCGTGCTGGATTCAACAACAAAGTGAAGTACAAACTTGAAGAAAGGCATTCTTTAGTTAGTCCTTTCATTTAAAATCAGTTATGTTCAGGGCAAAAATATTGTATTTCAAAGGAGCCTATTATGCCTTCCCATAAACAGAAAGATCATACGTTTTAAAACTAAAGTATCATTATGTAATCAAGCTGTTGTATTATAAACTATTTTGTGGGCTCAGATGCCCAGGGCTATCTTTACAAATATTTAAGAGGTCATTATCAGGGTATGTTCTCCCTAAAACTATAATTCTTTCCTGGTGTTTTCATATGCATCTTACCATAAATATCTGATTTATAAACAATTTTTTAAAAGTTTACTAAGGGTACTAAAGTGAGGCATGAAGTGATTTAAAGAAGCAGAAATGCGTGAATGCAGTAAATACACCAATGTCAAGATAATGTGTCTGATGAGAAAAATACCACAAAACAATGTACAACAAAGTTTCACAAAAGGATCAATATCTGTATGCCAGTAGAATGAAAATAATGAAGAGTAGCAAAGAATAAATCTGACACATTAAATTGATTAAAATACTGTATCTGGATAGGGTTACAAAAGGTACCTGGAGTTTCAGGTGAATGTGGGAGCAAAAAAAAAATAGGTTTTGTCTGAGACCATTGAAATCAGAGGTGAAAATGATGAGAACAACGAAACAAATGTGAGTTATACCACAGAGAGAAAATGAACACGAAGGCATTAACAGCAAACAAGGGACATATGGATGTAAAATGTGCAGTGCAGAGGTGGTGTGAGCTGAAGATACTTGAACCAGCAAACTTGGTACACAGCTTGATCAGCTCGGGTTGAAATGAGCACCAGCTCCTTTTGAACATAAGACTGTCTGCTCTCAGCATGGTTTTCAGTGTTGCTGACATCTCTGTCCTGCTTTTTGGTGTGGGGTTAGGCATGCCCTAAAGCTCCCGGAGCTGGGCCAGAGGGTGACACCAAGATTTGCTTTGCTCTGCTGGAACAAAACTGCTGCTTCGGTCATCAGAACTACCCACTTCTTGTACTCCTCCCATGAAAAAGTCACATTCGTGAGGCTTAAAACAACATCCCAGCTAACATCTGATAAGAAAACAAGTCCCATCCCCAGTCCAGAAAAGGTACTCATCTACCATGGAAGTGGGTGCCATGCAAACGTCATGTTAGTTCTACCAGACAGACAAGGATAAAGAAACCTAGGAGACCAAACAGTGAATGATACTGGAAGTCAATCAAAAGACAAAGGCATAATAACTGTCGTAAAAAAAAAACAGTTTTCACTTATTGGTGCTCATGATATACATGTGTCTCTCATTTGCAAATAAAATTAGAGAAATACTTGGAAATGACTAAGGCTGGAAACAGTGGCAGAAAGGTTATTCTGATATTGTACAAGCAGTAAGAGGGATGTGCTTGGAGACTGGCTAGACTGACCTCAGTCCCAGACAGTCTACTTAAATAATTAGTTCAGGACTCTATGAACAAATAATTCATAGCAAAATATAATTAATCCCAACCAGCATGGTTTCATGGAAATCAGGGCCTTGTCTAGCGAAGTTGTTGCATTTTTTTGATAGGATTGGATTTTTGACAGGTCTGGTTGATAAAGGCAATGGTGTTGAAATAGTATGTTTGGCTTTCCATGAGGCTTTTGACTTAGTACCACATGACATTTTGATTAAAGCACTTGCATTTTATGGAATTAACTGGGCATATATTACATGGATTAAAAACTGGCTCAATGACAGACCTCAAAATGTGGTAGTTAATGGGAGATATCAGTTAACAAGGTCATAACTGGCAGAGTTCTCAAGAGTGGAGCTCTCAGTCCAGTGCCATCTAACACCTTTATCAGAGATGTGGACAATGAGAAGAAAAATGTCTGTTGCCAAAGTAAGCAGATGACACAAAGCTCAGGGAGATATTAAATGATGATAAGGACAGGTAAAGTTGCAGAAGGTCTGAACTGCTACCTTAGGCGATCACAGTCTGGTAAAATAAGCTTTTGTACGGAGAAACACAGGGTACATCCAACACTATGGATGTAGGTTACAAAGGACTTGAGGTTTATTTTAAATAATTAGCTGAACATGATCTCTCAGTTCAGTGCTATAGCAAAGAGGACGTGATCCCTTGAATTATAGAAAGAGGAGTATCAAACAGAAGCAGGGAAGAGATTGCACCTCTTCACACGTTACAAATAGGATCTCTAGTAGAGCACTGTACTTGATATTGAAGCAAATAAAGTGCATCATAAAATATATGTTTTGTTGTTTCGTATTAAAGAGAGGATGGAGAGATATCCTCTCCATTGGTACTTTTCACGTGATGTGCAGGTATTGGACTGATGACCAGCACTGCCCAGTTGCAGGACCTATGACAGATGAGCCTGAATTCAAGGTAGCATGAACAAGATTTTCTTTATCCTATTATTAGTAGAAATCCAACACTGCATCAGAATTAGTAATGGCAGAGATAGTGGGGGAAAGAAAGGAGAGGAGAAATTGTACTAGTTCTTAACAAGCTAAGAAATTACTCTATAGGAGGTGTATGACACGAGTTTTGGTGAATCTCTTTAGGAAATTAGCTAACAAGAAATAATTCTATGTTTGACTGCAATAATATCAAGAAGATGAGGGGCATTCCTACATAAAAAGAGAATCTCATTTTTTCTTGCAGTAATAACTTCAAGATGCAATGAAAGGAGAAAAGCTTGACTAAGATCTTATTGTTTTCAAGACCCTGTAGAAACTGCTTAATGGAAGCAATTACAACACTGAATATGAGCATTACATACTGAGAATAAGTAACAAGTGCATATGATGGATGATATACTTTATTCTGTTTCATATCACTTGATGGTAGAATTTCCACTTAGATATTTATATACAAATAAATAAGGATAGCGACAGCACAAAGCAAGTGCAATTTAAACAAGCACACAGTTCACTGCTATGCAGGGCTGCTGTTTAATGCCTAAATCAAGCTTGCTATGCCTTCGTCTTCTTCTCTATTGTGTTGCAGTGTCTTTGACATTCAAGAAGTTTATGGTTTAAAAGCCCCAGGAACAACAAGACTTACTCAGAAGGCTCCCTGTAACAAGAAACAAAACTAAGCTTTGAAGCTGGTTTTTTTTTGAATGAAAGCATCGAACATACAGCGTATTCACTGTAATTTTGCCGTTACCTCCAATATATACTTTTGCCATTCTGATAGTCCCACTTCTTGCAGCTAAACAAAGTGACCTCATTGCTTTCCACTGTATTTTCTTTTAAACATTGGCTGGGATGATTGAGATTCAGGAATGTGGGAAAATGGATTCCCAAGCCACGTCCATCCCCTTTAATTCTGAGCTGTAATTTTTGGCTTGGCTTGAATCACAGTCATCACATTTCAGTCTGAATCTCTCTGTAAAGTGATCTTTCTTAAACATTTCTTTCACTCATCATGGGATCAGAAACAAAGCCATTCTAGTCTTTCAGCAAAACACTTACAAACGTCTTTTTACAGCGACTCACAAGAGCTGAATTTCCTTTAAAAATGTTTGAAAAAGAGGAGGTTTTCATTGCCTGATTGTCCTCTTTGTGAATCTTGTCATCTGTATGCCATGAGCTACAGCTATTTTAATCTGTTTTTGTTTGCAATCCATTTGGTGTCCGCCCAAGAAAATGCAGGTGATTCTAATTAACTTACTGCTGAAGATGTGGAAAAATCTCAATTGTGCTACAGAGAATTATACACTTAAAGCCTTCCCTCTATTATTTATAACGGCTTATTAATGAAAATGATTACATGAATACATTTACCACCTGATTCATCTTTGTTCACTTTTAAATCAACAAGGTTTATGCTAAAGGGGAAAAATCCCTACCAAATACAGACCTCAAGTACACACAACAGCTAGCTGGTTTAAATGGAATGGCAGTTTAAAAGGAAATAACATTGTCTTACTTTATGCAACACAGTATAATCTCTGAAATTACCAAATGTTTGGAAATAGCCATTCTCTCTCTGCAACACATTAGTATTTAATTTTGTGAATGTTAATTTCTTTTTTGTTTCCCTGTTTCTTTTCTCTTTTATACCTCCTTCACCACTCCTATTTGGTCTCATTTGCTGCAGTTACTGCTTCTCACGTATGGGTTAGTAAGTCCATTCTGACCAACGCTTAATTTAACTGAAATAAAAGAGGCTTTCCATGGTTCTCTGCTACTTTATAAAGAATACTTTTTTTCCTGCTTGACCAAAAGGTCTTTCAGGAGTATTGGGAATCTTCAAAAGCTGAATGGTCCATCACCAGCAACTCTCTTGGGATATAATCAGCTTCATGTCTCCATGGATGTGTGCCTTCCAATTCTTACCTGTCTGGCATTGTGGCCATACGACACTATGGTGACTGGCAGAAGGGAATTTCAGGTAGAGTGATTTGAGTCACTTGTAGGAAAATCAATAGATGTTAAATAATAGTACTAAGTATTTTCTGCTAGGTACAGCTACCAACAGGCAGTTTATCACCTTCCATCAGTTACCATTTCTATTATTCTGTACCACATAACATATGCTGTGATAGTCTAATTTGAATGTGATGACAATGTGGATAATGCAGTTTATTTTGGGGAGGATGAAAGCCTGAATAAAGGTTATCATTTTAGGAGAAGCTGACGATGGAAAAACTCATCCACTGTGTGACATGATCAGAACAGCTGGGGATGTAATGTGGAGGGTGGGGGAAAAGAGAGCCAAGGTATTTTGTATGTTCAAGAAATATATACAACATTGCCATTTCTTATATCCCAGCTGTGCCTGTTAACTTCTGGAAACATGTAGAGCTCAGCAATAAAGCATACTTGACTGATATTTACTGCAATGTGCATTATAAGACATTTTCTGTCACACATCACGTTCTGAAAGAGTTAAGTAACATGAAAAATACAGGCTCAAGATTATATCTGTCATGGATGAAAATACTACATTTATGCCTCATTGTAATCCATTCATTGGTTTATGGACCCCGAGCCCTCCAGGGAGTGTCACAACTCCACATGATACTGCTGAGAGCTGTATTTTGCTTTTGGATTTCTGATTTAGCTGAAAGAAGTTTAAAAACACATGTAGCCTGACAACTCCCTATTGGCTATACAACTGAGGAGGGTCAAGAACATAAACTATTCCAGCAAAAGCCAGCTGTAACTTATGCTCACTAAACTGGCTGAAGATCTGCCTGTTACAGACAGTAGCATACAAGAAATTTATGCATTTTGCTAAATCCTCCCACTTTGGTTAAACTGTGCTTCATTTGGGGATCCATCATCACCAACATCATGCCTGTGTTTTTTGAGCAACATCAGAACACTAAGGGAAATTGCACTTTGGGGGGTCTAACTCTCCTCTTAGGACTATACAGGACTTTCAGTCAGGTCCACTGAACTGTGGTTAAAACCTAAGGGACAGAGACAATTCTCCAAACATCCCTTACTCCCAATGCTGATTTTAAAGAGAATTTAGTGCACAGTAGGGACAAATCTTCTCCTGTCTTTCACAATAGTGAGAGATTAAATTAGACCTCAGTAATGTCACCTCCCCGTCCTGACTAATACTGCTGCTTGTTGGACTTTTAACGGTTGGGACCAGAAGAACTGTACATTTGGGCACACATAATCTTCAGCCAAAATGGGTAAGGAGTTTGCATTTTCTGGACTGTAGTGCCTTTGCTTGGCAAAGAGATCGTTTTTTTGGTTTTTGGGTTGGTTTTTTTTGTGTTTTTGTTTCTTTTTTAAAATGATAGTGACTGGGATAGGAAATTTAGGATGGAATAGGGATATTTAGGATGGAAACTGAAAGTCACAGGACTGCTTCTTCCACCGTTCCTTGGCTTTTTAGAGATAGTATAAGAGTCCAGATAGGCCCAATACTCTTCTTTACGACAGATCCATTTTTTTTACTTGACAGCCTGAAGCTATGCTCTGTTCAGGCTTCTGTGTCTCAAGGCTATATATCTTCTCTTCAGGAATGGGTCCTACCTAACCCTCTGTGGGCACTTCCTACAGCTGTTGTACGGTGCTGGGGAGTGGATGCAAATGCAGAGTTTAACTGTTATAGTTCAACAACGGCTAAAAAAAATATCAGCAAGGCATTTGATAGTACTTGTTTCGTTGCATAACACAGAAGGCTGGATCTGTTTCTTACAGTTAGAAATTAGACCAGCTTGGTTCTGGATTTCTAACAGAAGGAATGTGCAGAACCCTGCTCTAAAAATGGAGTTCGGGCTCTCATGTGCAGTTGGTAACGTTCTTTGCTTACTCATATCATATTGTAGGCATCTATCTTTGTATTTGCTTTTTATCTTTAAGTGGGAGAAAACATTTAAAAATTAGATTCTTTAGTCTAAGGCACACTATCAGACACCTTTGGGTGTTACAGTCCATGCCTGTGTGGAAAACTCAGGGGCTCTCTTGGAAGATAAGTATATATACGGCTATCTAACACCAACTTACTGAATTCTTAGCATTGCATATCTGTCTAACATATAAATGTGATATAAATATGTGTGTGCATATGCATATACGTAGATAACTTTTACTTTAATAATATCTTTCCCAGTGTACATTGCACACAATAATGATTAAAATCATGGGAGTCCACTGAATGCTCTTACACCTTTTTTTGTGTGATAAATGTGAGCAAAATTTTCTTGTTTTTGCAAAAGTCATATTTAGTGTTATGAAAGAGTGACATAAAGCAATACCCTGTGAAAAAAAAAGGAAACATTCATTTTAATATGACACAAAGCTGTTGTGCTTAGATATTTTTCCACTTTTTTTACCATCTTAGCTGTAGGATTCTGCAATTATATATATATATATTATTTTTCCTGTCATTCCCACTATGTTTACTGTCCCTAAACAGGTTCACGTAACTTAAAAGCTTTTTTCCTTCCTCCGTTTAATTTGGGCAAAATCTGAACCATCAGCAAAGCCACATTCAGCAGAAAATGTAGTCATGATATCTACAGAAACCATAAAAACCCTGAACTGGGTTACAAAGAGTGCTAAGTACCAAAACTTAAGAGATTAGTGCATACTTCATTACTTTGACAGAAGCAACTCCATAGTTTTCATTTTATGGTTTGACATACATACCATGGTATACTACATGAAAATAGCACAAAACTTGTGTATTAAGTGCTCAGGAACTCCTGAAAAGAGGTTAAGTATAGTCGGACATGGAACAAATTGCTTTCTACTTTGAAATATGCAAAAAAAAAAAAAAATCACAATGAAATAAATATAACTGAAACATAACTGAGATAATGCAAGAAATACAGAAACATACTGACTTCTGATAAGAAAAAAACTAGTTGCTGGCAATAAAATGCACCGGATATCTGTTAGCTGAGTTTTGGGTGAAGTAAATGCATAAATATCAGTATAATTTGATATTTTCATGCAAGATAATGATTTTAAAATTTGAGGCTACAGGAAGAATTTTGATTTGAATCATTGCCTTTGTATCTTAATGCTGACTGTGACATGGAATGATGTAAGGAAGGTAGGAATCCAATATCATCCCTTTTACTAGGGTTCACACAGACCCTCTGGTATTTCTGAAGGCTTGGAAAAGCGAAGTTGGCATACAGTGTTTTCCATATCTAATTTCCTTCTTTGGTGAAAATTCCTGTAATTATTAATGACATTTACTATAGAGACGTCCAAGACAGTTGCAAAGTTTCTAACAGAAACTTTTACTGTAAGCTGTGCTCTTTGTGTTTTTAATGTATGACATATCAGAATACAAAAATGCAACTGAAACAGAGATAATGAAAGAAACCATTGTGAACAATTTCTAGTGTGCAAATTCAGACACTTTTCAAATATCAATATATCATGGCAGTTTGCAAAGTACCTAAAAAGAACTGTGTCTTTGCTCCATGATGGTAGAAGTGCTCCTGTGCAAAGAGCTCCATCGCTGGATCAGCGCTGTTTATGACCAGAGAGTAGCCACTGCTGTGAGGATAGTCCTGCAGGTCATAGATCAGGGCATTAAATAAAGCCATTTGTGGGCTCCTCTCTTTTAGTGGTAACGTAGGAAAACCTGACTACCGAAAGAGCACCCTTCTAGCATCTTCCACCTTTCTGTTTGGATTCAAGTCTGGCTTACAGTTTAGCTGGGCTGGAGAATTTGAATGATTTTGTTTTCAGTGGTTAGAGTAAATGTTCAGCTTGTTCAAAGTTAAGTTCATAGACTAAGTGAAAGCAGCTTTCATTAGAAGAGGATGTATCTTATCTTTCTACTAAGGTTTATTAAAAATATGTAACACCTGATAATTTAACACCAAATGAGTGGCTGTTAAATTTCCTCCTCTGTCCCTCTGTCTCACATACACACACATCTACACACAGAGGAATGCTTCTCGACTGCCAAACTATGTGCCAAGATTTTGTTCACTTTAATCTCAATCATATGAGTTAGAGAACCATGAAAGAAAGTTTCTACCAAGTATACTGACAGATTTTTAATTCTAGTGGCTCCACAGGGCATCACTACAAATACACTAAGAAACTTCTCTTATTAAAGATTTCGGAGCTGATCCGTTTTCCATTTAAGTCAACATGAGCAGTATCACCATAAAGAACTCAACACTTGCTAACTGATACCATACACTCATCCAAATTATTTCATTTCTAAGTAAACAAAAAGTTGTGGTACCTCCAACACCATTGTGTGGTTACTGCTGGCACAGGAAAGCCATTTGGTGGCAGCTACTTTGGTGTGTTATGTCACGTAACACCATGTCAGTTCAGGACTGACAAATCTAAACATATGGTTTGAAATATTGGGGGAAATTTTTCCTGGGAAGGTGGGGGGAAGAGGCATGGAATAGCCTCTTTCTGTCTTTTGAGGACTTTCTTGTTTTCTGAGTGAAGACATCTCAGAGAAGACCTATTACCTTACCCTTGGTTTGCAGGGGTCCACAAAGATTTTAAGAGCAGCAGTATTACCTGTAAATGGCCCATAACCTGGGCAACTGAACAAGTTCTTGTCCTTTGTTTTTACAACCTGAGAGAAAATCTGGATCTTTACATTTCTGATCCAAATATATAAAGTTTAAGGCCCTGATCCAACAAAACACTGAAGCATTCCCTTAAATGTAAGAAACAACCATTGACTACAAAATAAATCTATTCAGGTCCTTAAAGAGAAGCGTCCATCTGTTTTGGTGGACAGAGCCTGGTATCAGTAAAGCAGAAATTATAGACTAAAATAACCTATATCCATTACAAAGTAGAATAAACATCAGAAAGCAATATCTGTTTCCTGAGAATTTCAATTCTTTGAGCTGCATCATCTCTGACACCAGAAAAAAAGGTGCATGAAGGAATCGTGAAGAGAGAGCTGGATCAGGCTCTCTGGAGCTACTAAGGATCCAAGTGATACGGTTCTGTTGTGTTATGAAACAAAATGGTCACATTTTGCTCTCATTTACATATATGTCATTCCTCCCAAACCAGGGAGCATTGTTTGTCTGTGTGAAGACAAAAAGAAGTTTGTTTGCTATATAATTACATCCATGATCTGTGAGGATCCTGATTATAATAAAACAATCTGCTGAGTGAATATACAACTGGAGATCTTTAAAGGACTTGTTAATTCCTAGGGGGTTTATCATGCAGTAGCCAATTTAGGGACAATTCAGTTACTAGATTGCTAACAATATCGGTTTCATAAATTCAGGGGAGTAAAATGAGCTAAAGAATCTTCTCTTAAAGAAGTGAAAATCTTAACCTAAAGCCTCCTTTTTAAGTTGCCCTCTTACTTTGCCCTCTGCCTTGCTCCTGAAGCTTTCTGTTGGTACAATTTCTCTCACTTAGGTATCAGTCTGCTATATTATATGGTTAAAACATTGATGTAACACAAGCTGCTACAGCAAATAATTGAAGTAATAAAATACAACTGCAGTTATTTGCTCTGTTGAATCGCAGGCAGAAAAAGGAGACAGGGTTTTTTAAACTGACCCCATAGTGTTGCATACAGACAACAAAAGTTTTTTTATGTGTTTTCTTTTATTGCTGTAAAACTTTTTTGAAAAAAATATAGTGTAGTTGTAGTAATTTAATTTTTTTCCACAGGAAAAGCAATTAGTCTACATTGTGGAATTATGCCTTCATAATTTTATTTTAAAACCATAACTTTATTTTTAAGCAACAGGGATGTTGAAAGAATCTGAAACTACAACTACATCTTTTTTTCCCCCTAAAGGAACTTAATGGACTTAACTTTTTTGCGTGTGTGTGTGTGTGAGAACATGTCCTCTAGGCCAAGACTTATTTTGTCAAGTGTTAGCCCAAAGTGTTCTATTAATGGCTGAACTGTAAAATCTGACTAAATGGGGTTTACAGTGGAAATACTGCCAGCTCCTTGTCTGTGATGGCATATGTACTATACTAGGGCATAGTGCCTCACATCCTCAGTTTATTCAGGAGGAAAAAAAGGGGATTTTTGTGTCTTTCTTTTTATCTTTTTCATGGCTAGGAGGTGGTTACCCTCATGTGTGAGTTTCCCTGAATCTGACTCTGACCAGGGGGCATGTCAGGACCTTCATCTTCTCTTTGGCACAGGGTAAGCACCAGAGACAGTCAACTGGCTTTGAATTTCTCTAGACTTTTTTGTTTCAGCATGTACAAATGTCAACTACTTGATTTACAAAGTATATTAACATTATTTTAATATTGAGACAGTGTTGTTTGATTCTTTTTTATTTCACAGGTTAAGTGGCTTATTTTATTTATCAAGCCTATTGAAAAAGATTTTATGGAAAATTCTGAAGACAAAATATCCTGTTTCCTTCTACACGTTCACTAATAGATATATTATACAATGCTAGAAAAAGGCAAAAGGCCAAACTCATCTCTGGTGTAATTCCAGTAAAAGCAATAAAATTACACAAGGCATGAATTTGGCCCAGGCATTGTAAATGTTACTCTGGTGCACACTGAGTGTCTGCTTGTTGTTACTGGCAAGGCTTAAAATACAAATCCCCCTTTTCTTCGTAGAAATGGATACATTTCTCCGGAACAGATTAATCAATGAAACAGGTATCAGGTAACTATGACAAAGACGGCAACTGGGTTTTTTTTATGCCTTTTTTATGGCTCTTTCTTCTTTTAACTAGCTTACCATCTCTGCTTTCAAATTTTTAAAATATATATTTATTCTCTCTTCTTTTGTGCATTGTCATTGCAAGGCTTTTTTGCTTTTTTTTTTTTTTTTTCCTGCTGTTGTCTCCTTTTCTCTAATTTGTCTTGTATGCCCTTCCATGATGTTTCCTGTTGACACTTCTTGATATTTTTTCTAACTCAGAATGTGGCTTTCTAGCAGACACAGAGGCCCCAGAGTGAATACCCTTCAGAGCCAATTCTGACTTGGACCTTGCACAACGCTATTAACTGGCTCTTACTCTAAGAAAGGTGGCTGTAGCGGGATTGCCTGAGCCCGAAGACAGAAATGGTTGAGGAAAGCTTGCCAATATGTTTGCACTAAATTCAACCACTCTTAATTTCTACTCCAAAGAAGATTTCAGAAAAAAAAAAAAAAAAAGCCCAAAACATTTTAAATCACAAACTTGCAAGGGCTTTTCTCAGAACTTTGTTGTTTTATATTGCATTCATCTGTACATTTAAGTTTATGCTTGTTGGTCACTTTAAAGTAAACATAGTTCAATGCCCTCAGAAACAGTTTTCTTCAGCCCACTAGAATTCCCTGGAAAAGGGCTTTATCTGCTGAACTGCTGGATATTTTTGTGTGTGTGTAATTTTTTTCCTATCAGTTTGTTTTGTTTCCTTTTTTTTTTTTTTCTTAAATTCAGTGCATATAAAATTTGGGAGCAGAAGCCTCCTTGGAACAAGATAGAATCATAAAAGACTTCAGGAATCTCATCACAAGCTAAACAGTACAAATTGCACATTCTTCATGGAAGTATTAGCTTTTAGTGCGTGCCTGGATCCAAGCATAATAGATTATCCCAAAGTGGGAAAGAATGAACAGTACAAAATTAGCAGAACTGGGAGCTCAGATCATTTGGTGAGCAATATGATCTCTGTACTTTCAGGGTACTGAATTCTAAAGCCACTGGAAACAGTATGTAAAATTATATCAGAGTAAGCAAGGAAGCATGTGTAGGCCTGGGAGAAGGAAAAAAAAAGGTTGGAAAATACCTTTCCAGAGGAGAATAAGTACTGAAAATCAGTGAATGACCTTGTAGGAAAAAAACTGCTGTTCACGAACAGTTTCTTGCTCTGAGGATAGAAATATGCTAAAAGATACGACAGAGAGAAAACAAATAAAATACATTTCAGTGGTTATTCAGGAGCCAAGTGCTGTTGGAGAATAATGTTGCACTCAGACAGAAATATAAAACTGCCCTGTGCACAGGATAGGTCAGTCTCTGGAGGTTTCCCTTCTTCTCAAGGAAACATTGCCAGAACATATCCTTTATGCCACCGGCTGATGGGTTTGGTCTAATGCTGGGAAGTAGCCCGGGAACACTGTACATTTGATGGAAGCTCAAAGATGGTGGTGTGCATACTCTGGCAAAACTACCCTGTACTTTCCAACTGCCTTCTTCAGGTCCTCAGGAATGGGACTGAAACATTTTTGAGAACCAACTACATAAAAAATATCACTTAAGCTAAATACACCCTGGAGGAGCATGTCGCTGAACAAAAGTCTAATAACATGGAGGATTACAATATATATAGGGATATAAGTTGCTAGAGGTTTTATATAGTGGCTATTAATACATATCTTGACTGCACAGGCCTCATGTCTTCTGCCATCTTCACTGCGCTTGTAAAATCTCCTAACTACATCATACCAAAGTTAGTGCTCCCAGCATGGCACTCATCAACTTTAGGAGGTGTTTGGGATTTTTTTTCTCAATTCTTTTGCAGTGTTTTCTCCCATTAGAAAATGAGATAGCATTAAACTCTTTTAAAAACTCATTTTTCCCTAGCTATATAAATATATTCACAATGCTTTATGTTTTTAAAACTCATTTCCTCTTTGCTTAACTCCTTAAGATAAGTGAACTCTCCTCTATGTAAACTTCCTACCAGAATACTGACTACCTTTTAAGCGGTATATGATTTAGAAGGTAATGAAATATCACTTTCTTTTTCTTTTTTTTTTTTTTTTTTTTTTTTTTTTTTTTTTTTATAAATAGGTTTTAAAGTGCTTTTAGCTGCACTTTAGCTTTTAGAGTAAGAGATAAAACTGATGAAAGGGACACAACCTTCTGTCACAGGGCAGCATGGCATTTGGGAGGTGAGGTAGTTTAAAATACCATTTTTATCTTCATTTCTCTTCATCGGGATGACTGTATTCTTTACTACAGCCCATAAGGTACTTTATCTTTGCCCATAAAGAAATTTTCTTCCTTTAACACTGAATATTCTGCAGTATAAGACTTTGTGTATGTGCATTTCTGCAATGATATTATGCATAATCAAGTCACACTATGGATATTAAAGCCAAACTGAGTCTTGATTTTAGGTGCTTTGGGGTGTCAAACTTTGGACACCTTTAAGAAATCTGATTTTCAGAGAGCAAGCGCTAAAAACTTCTCTCAAAACCATGTCTTCTTAAAATTGCACACCCAGCCTAATGGTCACTTCTGAAGTCTCCCTAGCATACCCGGTCCTACCCCAGCAGATCAGCCCCCCCAAATCAAGCGCCCTACGATCAGGGATTTTTTGTTGCTGCTCTTGTTTAACAAGATTTGTTCACTGGGGTTCAGAGCAACGAAACCCAGTAAATAACATATTGAACAAACAGAGAAGATAACAAAAGGAAATAGTTAAGGTACTATAATAATTTTAGCCATTCTTTTTTCAGGTCACTATAATCTGCCCAAAGATAACTAATTGTTCAAAGTAAACATTCCACTCCAACCACAAAAGGAATCCATTACACAAACATATAATTCACAGTCATTTTTAGTGGGTTGTAAACAGTTTGGAATGAGCATAAAATGGGACAAAAATCAAAGTGAGCATTTAGAAATGAAAAAGTGTTTGCTACAAAAGGTCAGTCCCTTTACTTGGCAAACTATGTAGAAAAGCCTGGGAAAATGTTGAACACACAAGCAGTAAGGGAATTTTAAAGCCAACAACCTCCCTGTTTCTTTAAACAGACATCGGAACCTATAACTGGATCCTGTCAAACAAACGACAGCAAAAAAACATAACAGCTGCTAAGAAGTAAAGTTGAGAGATAAAGTTTTCTAAGCTAAGAACCTTCTCAGAAGTGGACTAAAGGTCTTTCTTAAATCTTTAAGCAAGGTTATGGATCCCAGGGTGGCTTTTAGGCATTGAATCAAATATGTAATTTTGTGTATCATTCCTGTCAGAGCATCCTGTGCTCCAAGAAAAGCAACAGAAAACAATGTCTGCAATGTCCAGTTTAGGATGGAAACGGTACCTGCAATCATCAGCTTTACTGCCTGCAATGTCATTTAGGCTGATTTGAGAACACTAACTTGGGTTTGGGAACAGAAGGAGAAAATGAAGGATGTTTCAAAAGAGAGATGAAAGTTAAATTATATTTCTCTGGAGCACTAGTACTGTATTTCTTTACAAAACCTAAACTACTCTGGATACCCTCGATAGGTTTAGGATACTGACTGCTCGGGGTGTTAGTTTACTCTGTCATTAGACACACAGACAAATGATCATCCCTGGAAAAGAGTTTAGTATCAGACTGTTTTCACATGATAAAACTTTACTATGAGAAGTACTAGATGGCATTTTGTTTAGGTACAATGCAGACTGATATCTGTATTTTTTTCATGTGTTCTATTCATGCCTTTCACATATTTAAAAAAAATGCAAAAAACCAACCAGCACATTTAAAGGCTTGTGGATAACAAAATAAATAGGTGACTCAAGAAATGACTGGAAATAATATCTGGCCTAGAAACACCAAAAGTCTTGCAATGGGCCCCACCCTTGGCAGGAGTGCACAGCACGTGAATTATAGTACACTGGGAGGATTGTCCCGGGCTTTCCTTGCTGCGTTGCTCAGCTCAGCATCAGGGATATCTATCAGACACTTTCTGGGGTGAAGAAAAAGCATGGAATACAGATTGAAAAAGGCAAGTCAACAGATAGCCCCAGAAAAGCCTGAGGTAAATGATGATGGCAAAGTAAAAGACTACCCAGAAAAAACAAGGAATACACTCTTTGTGAAAAAGTTTCCTTCCAAGTTCCTCAGAAAGTTAAGAAATGTCAGAAATCTTTGAATAGCCACTGTATTTCTTCAACCTGATCATTGCATGGTTCAGAATTATTCTCTTATCTTCACCAGGTCACATCATATACATGGTGTTTTTTTCTATTTAGGCTATTGCATTAGATACCAAGGGTGCAATGCTTTTTGCCAAGATACTACTGACTTTGGTGGCACAGGTCTGTATAGCTAAATACTCAGGACAAGAAGTTCATCAAAAATTAAAAAGAATAAATAATACAGGAAGAATGAAGAAAAAACTGAGCTTGCTTAAAAAAAAAAAGAATTAATGTGACAATTGCCTTGCAAATTTACAAGAATGGGCACATTTTTATTGAGACTCTTTATTAAACTCCACTACCATCTCTGCAAGATGGCTAAGTGAATGTAGGAAGGCCTTCTGCCTCCTGGTCCTATTTCAATAACTACAAATGGCAAAAGAGGCTGGAAAAACGGAATTCACTCTTGAACAAGTGAATCCTTATCGGATAGATAAATATGCATTATGGTGTGAGAATTTTTAGGCTAAATCTTATAAAGCACCTCTGTCCTGAAATGGTGAATAAGCAAACAGTAGCCTAGGGGATAAATAACCAAAATCTATTCTAAGTTGCAGCAAAATAATTTCAGAATAAATCCTTTGATTTCAAAGTAGATATTAATTTTAAAATAGTGTAACTAAACAGGAAATCTTGCCAACAGTTAATGACACCCTCTACATTTTTAATCTGTGGGAGAATATTACTACAGTTGGCTATTGTATGTAACCTCATCTACACAGGAAAAATGTACTAATTAATGTGGTTTATTCAGATCACTGCTAGACTTTCTTTCTGTGCACAGAAAAAATGTTTTAAAACTAAAGAAAAAAACAAATAGATAATCAATAAGTAAATAATAATTAAATCCATGAGCTGATAAATAAGAACACAACTGTTCAGCAAATTATGAATGTTTTGTAAGTAGCAGTTAGGGTTAGTCTCCTCAGGTCTTTTTTCCTAATAATCCTTTATCTTAAATGAAGCACGCAAGTAACATTTTTGGTACAGTTACAGTACGTAGATGCTATATTTTCTAAATAGGAAAAAAAGCTTTTCTACAACAGCCAATATGCCAGCTGTACTGAGTATCTAGGCCATCTTACTAAGACTATGAAAGTAAACATACAGTTTTCATTAAATGTGCCTTTCCCATAATTGGTACATAAGTATTTCCCATGACTCTGCAGTTGAGTATCTTGGCTGGAGGCATATCTGGCCATTAAGAGGAGGGCTTCAGATCTGTTGAGTCTCAGCCATGCTGGGAGACTTGGCACCTCCACATACTGCTTCCTAATACCAACCCCGGTATAAAATGTCATCAGAAGCTTGCATAAACATTGGACTTAGCTTCACATAAATTACTGCTGTCCTGAGATAGTTTATGCCAGAACTTAGTAAAAACAACACTTTGAGTAAATAGAATGTGAGTAAATGCAAGCATCTTAATCCAAGAAAATGATAATAGAAAAAAACTGTATAGCAAATATAAACTCATAAATACAGTGATAAAATGAAATTTTTATCTCATGCCATATGATTAGCTTTTATTTACATATTAGACTAACTAAAAGGGGTAGACTTCTCTAAGTCACAGCAAGTTTGAACAAGAACAATAATGCAATACTCCGAAGGATGAAGTCCTTTGAAGAAACCGTGATATTTTCATTTTCTTCCATGAACATTTCTCTGATAATCACACTGACAATAAACATCTAATTAGGTTTCTTAGATTTTTCTATTACAGTTCAGCAGTGCAGAGACCTCTGACCTCACTTCTCCTGGAGAACTGGTCAGATACCACAAAACATCTACGAAGTATCTAATGCATCTTTTAGAGGACCTGTGCTAAGATCATAATTGAACAGTCAATTAGACATGTTCTGCATGGCATGGCATTTTTATAATCTAATCTCTGCCTTTCCTTTTCATGTTCTGAATTTCTCCTCACAATTCCTCCTCTATTAATAGTCACTTCACACATTTCTCCCCTTTCTTTGTCTCTTTCTTTATCCAGCCTCCAGCCTTCCTCCAAAAAACCAATGCTACTATCTCCCCCTACCGAATGATCTCCAGTTTGTTAGTCTCTGACTTCCTGCCAATCATTCTGGGAATAATAATATCCCAGTGCTCTCTTTGCTGTATAATTAAAGCATGAATTTCCCAGAGTTTGAAACTCCAGGGTAGTTTTATTGTACCTTTCACTATAAAACCAGGTAACAATGATTGAATTAAAATAGCTTTTTTCCTTTGTGGTTAACAGTCTAAGTATCTTTTTATTTTTCATTGGTTCTCTTGTTCTGAGACTCCAGTATATGGCAGTGACAATGGGTTCACCCAGCCTTATTCTGAAAATAAATTTTCTATCTTTTGCAAGATATATGTTTCCCCAGATCCCTGGAACAAGTTGTAAACTTGTAACAGATGGTGATGAAGCCTCACATTTTTATACAATACATTTTAAGATTCTGCATCTACCGCATGTACCTTCCAAAGAAAATGACCTTCAGTGAGAGAAGATGCACTGTGAAGAAAGGGAGGCAGGCAACGGTGTTGAGCACATCTTTTTATCCCATGAAAAACCTTTTTATTAAATTAATCAAAACTTTTAATGAGGATGAATACTGATTCCAATATTCTTTCAATATTATGTCTTTTTAAAATAAATGTAAAAATTAGACACCTGCACGCATTTAAAAAAAGATGGTCACACTAGAATAAAATTTGTTTTGGTTGAATACAATTCAGGACTTAGGAAAAAGTATTGGCATTATGCTCACTAGAGACTTCAGAATGAAAGTTACTGACATTTTATTGATGTTTAACATTTGCTTACCCAGAGAAAGACTAAAACAACAACATGTCAAACAAAATATAAGGAATATTCAGCATGAATGGGTTCTACTAGTGTCTTATCACTTAAAGAAAATGAAGATACAGAATGTGATATGGTTCAGTTCATAACTATATTATAAATTGAAGTGTCTGCCTACCCTGGCAATTCGAGCAGAGTTACAAGTTTGAAGTTATGATTACTAATAGAGAAAAAAAAATAGTGTTAAATATTAAAGTACTCACCTCGTCTTTCAACTGCTTTTATACACAGTCTTACAAACTGGGGGACTGTGGATTTCTCGTGCTCACAAACCAAGTGTAAATGGGAGCCAAAAATTTGATCTACATTTGGAAAAAAAAGAGGAAAATACATTAAGGCATATTATTAGTAGTGGGATTGTTCTGTCTTCTGAGCTTGCATATTAATTAAAAACTGAGCTACCGAAGATGGGCAGACAAAGTTGGAAATAAATCCTTTTTGATTCCTAGTGGTCATTAGCTTCTGCAACAAAACCAAATTTCTTAATATCTGATCCCCATAGTACTTGGATACATCCCCCTGGGTTCAAGTTTCAATTGCCATTTATACCTTCATAGAATTATAGAATCATAGAGTGGTTTAGGTTGGACGGGACTTTAAGAGGTCATCTAGTCCAACCCCGCTGCAGTGAGCTTGACCTTAACCTTTCTAACGCTTGGAGGTGTCTGGAGTTTGCTTGGACCTGCCATAAAAAAAGTGAAGGCAATTCTAGAGATACAGCTCCATATCTTGCTGAATCCAAAATTCTACATGATAGTAACTGATGGTCCAACCTTGAAACTCGTATTGTCAGGAAGTCTGTCTCTTCCACGCATACCAGGTTTCACTCCTGTCATAAAGCACCATAAGGGTGCAAGCTCTTCATTATTTTGCATAGTTAGGACTTAGTGCAGCTTCATCTCATCTTTAGAGGAGGCTTTTTGTCATTTGTTTAAAAAATAAAAGGTACTAGACGTCATTTGATGAGGACTGCATATCTTACACCAAATTTAATTTGTGACTTGTGTTGTTTCCTTGATGAATAGGCATTTAATTAGATAATGCCACTTTTTGGGTTTTATGTTTTCGAAGTTTTGATCAACTTTGAATGTTGATCTTAATACATATTTATATAAGCAGGTTAAACTTAGATTACTAATTAGCTTCCTCCACCTCATTTCCACTCTGTAAGTTTGAGAAATTATGAAAAGAGCAATCAGTAATGGGGATGTTGTCAGCTAGAATCAAAATGAATCAAACAGATGAGAGAAACTAGTCAATAGGAGCCAGTTAAATGCTCAAACAATAGGAGCATAGTATCATCATTTATCCAAAGAGACAGTCTCCATATAGCATTTTAACAGAGTACTACATTTTGGAAATTGGCGTAGAGGCTTTGAAAATTTTTGTATAGATAGCTGATGGGTGCTAGCACAAGCCTGGGCTCTGCACAGCAATCCCAAGAAGCACGCTCATTTGCAGAACAGCAGGAGCTCCTGCTGTCCTTTACAGCTCCCGTGGCACGGGACTCTTCCTCTGCAGCCAGTCCCACCATCTTCCATCATAATCAGTTTGAGTGCTTCTTCCTCCTAGCAGCACACCTTTTTCTAACAGGCCAAAAGCCATTTGTTTGTTTGTTGCTTTGCAAGGAGCTTCACTTTCCTATCGTTAATCACTACTATTTCTTACTAAGCTTAGATTTCAAGAGCAACTCAATTGCCTTTTCTTGCCTAATACCCCAGAGTAGGGAACAACTGGGGAAACAAGTTGGGGTGGATGGGATAGTTTGGACTCATGATATGTATCAGGGAAGTTTATTCCAGCACCTCCCAATGCATGCGATCTGCATTCTGGTAGAGTACATCAAAGCCTGCATGTAAGTTAGTTGGAGTTTCAGCTGCAGAAGGGATGGAGGACTGGGTTCACAGAACTACACTGAAGAAGGTTGTGTGCATGTGTGGCGTTAAGCATTAACGAACAGTCTGTTACATGTTTTGGGGTTATGTTTCTGACAAAGCACAGTCTGGTTACATTTTCTTCATAAAACATTTATAGCTGCCTTCAGTGGTAATTATATATACAGAGATTTATGATTAAAATGTACTAGCACTTCCTCTTTTGACATCTTAATTGTTTTTTAAAATTTTAGCAAAGACCTGTCAAATTCTTTGCATAATATGGAATGGTCTCCCATGTAAATTATGTTAAAAAGAAGTAAAAATGTATCTTATTTGGTGGACAAAGACACTTTTAAACAATTCCAGAAGCAAAACAGGCAAAGAACTGCACTATGTTTAGATGGTAATACATGAAGAACAGAAACAAAATTAATACATGGGTGTTCAGCAGATTCTCCTCTATATTATAACCACTTTATAACCAACTGCCAGGATTATTTTGCAGCTACTCTTTCAATTCCCAGTATGAGTGCAGAATGCTTGGTATTCCTGGCAGGAAATTTTGAAAAAAGCTGGAAATTGTTTCGCAGTTCTCACCTAGTCCATTACTTCTTTTCTGGGTGCAGATTCTATATCTTCAGCAAAATGTTTAACCTCGTTTTATATACCTTTCAGTATATGGAGGTAGTCACATTCTGTATCTTGCAGTTAAGCTTTAAAACACCTCTTCTTTAGGAAATAGGCACTCGGGATTTTTGTCTTGAACGGAAGGGGCAGCAAGTCAGCATTAATAGTGGTGGGGCATCAATAGAGACTATGGTAAAACAACAACACACAACTGCTTTGGATTTTTTTTTCCCCTTCTAGAAATTCCTGAGTATTTATAAATACATGATCACATGAGTCACTCAAATACTCTGAATTCTGGGTACTCCTGAACTGCAAACTCCATGACTCTCTCTAGTCAATTGATTTTTTTGCTGGATCTGTTTCTGTACGTAAACATGGGCATGGCAGTAGTTACATTGCCATATTTACATTCTCAGCGGTCACGGGGATAGTTGAGGAAGACTCAGTTAAGACTCATTTGTGCAGTATTTTGAAAAAGGAATTATAGGAATGGTAAATTACTAACTTTTGTAAACTAGAGTTAAGTGTAACTAAGATTAAAATATTATTTTTCTTGTTCTTTTATAGGTGTGTATACATATTTTAAAACTAGTTTAAGGGGAAATTATCCAGGACATATTTTCAAAAAATTAGAACTGCTCCCAAAGGGATAAAAGAAGCAAAAAAACCTTTGTTTGATTTATTTGTGATAAGGCCCTTCAAAACTTCTTTTTTTATGACTTGAAAAAAAAAGATGTACACAACACTCCTAACCTCCTGTTATGACAGTTTATGTTTCCTATCCAGCTTATTTAACTCAAATGCCTGGGAAATAGACACAATTACCACCTTATGGAATGCTACTTAACTTTAAATGCTCCCCTCTGAATAGAAATCCACTTTATCTTCTCAGAGTTATTCCAGTTTCTCAGGAATTATTTCCTCTATAGGCTCCTGAAATGTTCTTGTTTCATCATTTAAAAATTTAAACTAACAATTGTTCAGAAATATCTTTTATTAGAACAAAGGCAATTCCCATACAGTGGATTCTGTTCACAAGGGCTTGTACAAAGGAGCTGCATACTATGCCCATATACAGCTTTAATCATTCACTCTTTCAGCTGTTATCAATTTAAAACCAATGAAACTCCCACACTGAGTCCATTTGAGCAGTCAATTTTAATATCTTGGGGCATCTGTAGTTATTCTGAATTGGCTGCAAAAGCAGAACTAACAAGTTAAGCTCTAACCATAAGTCTACATCAGGCTGGTAAACCATACATCAAACACAGACAGTTAGTCAATACTGTACTATGAAAAACCAACAAGCATTTTTAAGAAGAGCAATATATTCATAATATGTTTGGTGGTATGGTTTACATTACACGTCCCTGATATCTGCGCATTAAACTTTCTATTTAAAATGGTGGGGTGTGTGACAGCTTTGCACATGGGTATAAAATGAGACACCAGAAGAGGAGGGAATGGACATTCACAAGTTGTATAAAATAAAATGATGATTACAGCTGCAATAAATTGCTCGTTCTGGTGAGCTTCAAGTTTTCCCTGAGCCTGACAGAGCTACTTTTTTTGAGTAGCTTTCGCAGGCTGCAGCAAAGCCACTAATTCTGAGCTGCAGAAATCTAGTCTATGGGAGACAATACTTCTGGAAAAGAAACAATTAAAACAAAATCACTAAAGCCACATCCTCACTGAGAATGTCATTGTTTAACTGTTTTTGGTGTACATGGATGAGATGTGGCCACACTTGGAAGGAACTCATACTTCAGTGTTTTTTATTAAAAAAAACAGGGAAGAGCATGGCTAATATTCCCATTTCTCAGGGAGAAGCTCAACTTCCGACACGAGAGGAGTTGGTATAATGGTGTAATGCTCAAGTTTTTAAAAACGTGAACCATATCTATGTAATTCAGTGCCTTCCAGGAGCAGAGTTAAGTCTGCTACATCTGGCTTTGAATTGCTGGATTACCAGAGTTTTGTATCAAGTTGTTTGTTTTCTTTGTATCTGTTTGAATGTTGGGAGAGAAAAGGGGGAAAGAGAATGAAAAAGGCAAAATAAAGGAGGAAGGTACAGAGAGAGGGACAGAACAGTAAGCACCACAGCAGTGACTTCTTTGGAGGGAAAAGGATGTGGTTGGAAAGGGCCATATTCTGAAAGGTGACCTGTTCTAGCTGCTCAATCTGTAGAGTCAGACATTAAAATGATGCTGATCCCAGACTGGGCTCCAAATAATGCCACGACACTTTTACAATAAGTAGGCCAGGTCCTCAGCTGACTGAAGTCAGCGAGGTTGTCAGTGGAGCTCCCCTGATTTATGCTAGCTGGGAATCTTGCCAGTCCTTTTAACTTGGAGATTTACTATATACCGTTGATCTGTGGTGGTCATCAATTTAAAAAAAATTACATTTGTGAACAGTTACTATTAAGTAGCATATAAGCTACCAGATTTGTTTCACATTCTCAGAAAAAGGGAAAATAGAGAGTACTGCAGATGCCAGTCTCTTTTCAGAAATGATGGTGTTTTATTGGGACAAGAGCTCATTTGAATTTAAAGAGAGTGAGTCTGCTGCAGTCCTCAAAACAAGTCTCCAAAAATGAGATATTTTAAAGTTATCTGAGTTATTTACAACCACCCCATCAAAGGAAAAAGATCACTTAGTCCAGTGGTTGGCCATCCATAGGGTTTGGGAAACGCTCTTCCAAACGTCCAGGTAGTGGTCAAAGAAAGAAAGAAATAGCCCTATGACCCGCTTTCCCTGCGAGTCAAAGGAAACATTTCCTAAGTTTCCCTAAATTATTATGGGCACCAGATCACTTGCTAAATTCCTGCATAATCCAGAAGAATTACAGAACACACCAAAGGTAGGTCTTAATCTACTCTTTTGGACTTCTCATGAGCATTGCACTCATTATGTTGAACTAATTCAAGGTCCGTTGAGACATATGAGACAATAAAGACATTTTCCCTTGTCCGGAAATAAAGTGGTTGGTGATCTCTGACTGCTATCTGCACAACCACCAACATATGCTGAGCCCTGTTCTATAGGCAATCAAGCCAAATCACAGCTAGTTCCTTTCACTAGCAATTGAGGGGCTTTCATTTTCATCTTGAAAGAGTTGTAACCATTCCAATTTTTGTGCTGTTTTGGTTTTGCCTTAACTTAACTTATGAAACAAATTCAATGAAGTTCCTTCGGTGTCTGGCTTTTGGGAAAAAAAAATCCACCCCCAAAAAAACTAAATTAATTTCATGCCAGCTGCATAGCTGCATTTTCCTCATTTCCCACAGTGTCATTTATGTTAAATTGTTACTTATGCTTTTTTACCATTTACTGAACATGTATTTTGTGATAGTCTTTTACCAACACAACCACCACATCTTTAAAACCACAGTTTCGCAGTAGCTTTTTTTTTTTTTTGGGGGGGGGGGGACTAGAAAGACTCAGAAATCAGGAAGCTAGCAGGCCAATATCAAGTTGAAGGTTGGCAATTCATTTTGGGAAATATTAAATCATGACAAAGCTCAAACATAAAGATCAAAGTTCAATTATAGACTATAAAGTAGTTTTAAAAGAGAAGATTTATATATTATTTTTCTAGCATATTAGTGCAGATTCTGTAAATTCTGAGAATATTTCAGTCCCGAGGAACTGAGGACCCCTGCCCTAGCATATAAATTTGAACACAGTTATTCTCAAAATGACACTGTTAAAATGGTAGACATGGAACATGCCTCTTATTTACTATTTCTAGGTTTGCGTGCATGTGTGGATATGTATCAACATAAGGGTGCATATAGACACATACACATTATACAAAAATACTGTATTACACATCATCTCAAAAAAGGTTCAAAATGCTTCTAGACCAAAGATATTTTGTGTAAGCATGAGTAAGATGGAACGAGAAGGACTGATGATCTTCATTAGAGCTCTCGCTTGAGCATGAAAAGCTCGTCACCATCCCATCTCAATGAATGGAGCCAATGTGCTGTTCCCATTCTGGCTTCTTTTATGCAGAGGACTAGAAAGCAAGTGGACAGCAATGACAAAAAATAACTTTTTGTCATGTGAATGTTGGCGTGTCTTCATTTTCAGATCAACATGCAACTAACATTTACACTTTGGTCTGCTACAATCCCTTGTCTGATTATTACCCTCTTATTTATTCTTCTCATTTGTTAAGTACCTACTTTATTTACAACATGGATATTTGCTACATTCTACATAAACAAAGTTTTTTTTTTTTAAGAGTTAAATGACAATCACATAATTTCTAGATTTTTCTGATAACAGTGTTGGCAGAACAAAGTACCCCAGGAGATCAAGCTGCTATTTAATTTTGAAGCCTGTATTCCCAAATTTGGTTAATGTGGAGAAATGTGTCGAGTCTTCTGGCCAAGTGTGTACACACCAGTGACTAACAGAGCACAGAACTATGTTTAAGTGAACTTACCACCTTAAAATGTATTTACTCATGACTATAATTTACGTGTTAAATTTATTGGAGTTTTGGTTCCAGTGTGACATACAATGTAAAAAATCAATATAGATTTGAGAGTTTTATAGTGCCCCTGGCAAATATGAATAGCACTTGATGAAAAGTGAAGGTTTTCACAGCACCTACAGTGCCACTGTACTGGAGTAATTAACACCACACGCTTCACAGATATTTATATCAATTCTACACTAGCGCACAGAACAGCTCTTTGTCAGAAATTCGGTACCGAGATGTCCTGCAAGGCTTTAGACACACTTTTATTACAAGCCCCTATTTTAAGGGATTTACAGTTCTGACAGAAGTATTTCCCTATGGGATAAAAGTTAGTATGCATGTTCTCAGAGCTGGAGGAATTTTTTCTTGTAAAAATTGGTTAACATTTTTTCCCTTAAGAAACGAGCAAATAAATAGTTTTGAGAGGTTTCTGCAACCATTTAAGTCACCTTAGAAAAATAAATAGATGCATCTTATAATACAAAATTTGGCAAGCTTCTCATTTTTAATCTGGATGGTTGCATTTTGTGATTTAGAAATATTCTAATCTGAGCCTAAAAATTAACATTTAAAAGTGGTCTCTGTATAAGCACTGCAACTGCATTTTCATAACATTTTAACAGATTAAGGGATAAACTCTGGTGAAGACAATGAAGGAACCTTATCAAATGAGCATTTCACATAGACTTACTGTAGATCGGAATTAAGCCGTGCTAACGAATCCTGCCTCATTTGCATGGCCAAAACCTAATCCTAATGAAACTTCATGGTAGATAACTAACATGTTTTCTTCATGGTAACATTAGTTTGGTAATAAAACTGTGCTGGGTACCGATTATGAATTACTGTGTCACAAATCATGCATCTTCGTTACCCATGGAAGAGTATCCCAGGTAGAATCAAGCTATGTTTATGAATCAAGAGCTTAATGCAACTGTAGCCAAAACCAAATGCATCTGGCTTTCCTAGAGAGATATATTAGAGGATGGATTTGAGTTATGCTAATGAATCTGGATTTGTTAGCAGGGATCACATCTGATCCCTATGTAACACCGCAGGAGATTCATCAGCCACACTTTATTAAACTAAAAAAAACCCCTTAAATCCAGAAATTAAAAGACTATAAATTACTCCTCTATTACTGTAATAACTGAAACAAACTAATAAGATGCATTCAAAGCCCACCCTCAACCCACAGAGTACTTCAAAGAGGCAAACCCCTCCAATGCATTGAAATCAGATACTATGAGTGTGTAAGGACAGAGCCTGAAAGTTTGGTATGTGAGTGTGCACACCTCGCACATATATTTATGTATGAATGACATTTTTTTAAGGTTTCTGTGGCAGTTAGAAGCAGAAGCCCATCACTATGGCACATAATGATTTCATATGATGAAGACTTCCTTACAGTAAGCAACATTGCACTGAACATTTCTGCATGTATCTAAAACATAAGAACTTAATTCATAAAATCTTCTCCTCCTCTTCAGACATGGGCTCAGCTGGTGTTTAACTCTCGTGGCTGCTGTAGCTTTTGCTGACTGGGGTCAATCTCTTGGCTCAGGACAGACAAGTTTAATACACACTAGCAACACCCCTTGCCATTTTTGATGCACCACTGGAAAACTCACACTCCAAAGACTGACAGGGGCTGCTGGCAAAATGCCTCTTTCTAGTCAATTTGCATGTGCAGTTGTGGGTTTCACACATAATAATTTGGGACTGTGTAAATTTTTAAAGCGTTATTCCAGACAATATTTGAAAACATGGCTTTGCTTGATTATTAGTGGTCAGAATGCTACTTCCTTCAAGTTAGCTACCAGCTTCTTAGCAAAACGCTTACTCCTTGGATAAACTAACAAACACGTTTTATCAAAGAAACAATTTTTTAAGGATATGTGAAAGTGATGGCTGACCAACTTAGCAAGAAATTGGAGTAGGAAAAAATCACAGATTCAAAGCATTTATTATTTACTGGCACATATTTTAAATTGTTAAAAATGTAGTTTGTTGGCAAGTTAGAAAAATAATGAGAGAAGAAAGCAGAAAGTATTCCAGCCTACCCTAGAAAACAAATTAGTCAGCACAGCATCTGAAGGTCCTATTTCAGATTCTAAAATATAAAACTATGTCAACATTCTTTTCTTAAAAAGAAACGGAGTTGTGCAGCATGTTGATTTGCAATGTGCATGGTGAGTGCCTGTGTTAAATGGAGGGGTTTCTACCACATGCACACCAAAGCAGAAAAATTGAAGCAGTAGCCAGATAGCACAGAGATAGATGTAACCATACGTTGATTTTTTATTTTACAGTTCAGCAGTGTAAGTTTTATGAGATACAGCAACAAAACCATATCTAAGAAGTATGTCCAATGCACTTATTCATTTAACTGAGAATGAAAAATTCATTTATGAATTTTTACTTTTTACTCCAAAAAAGTATATAAGACTGAACACACCTTTAATAAGTCCCTTTTCTTGCAATGTTTTCAAGGACGGTCTTCGGGAGATGAACTTCTTTAATCTGCTTTTAACTCGGTTTCTGTCATTTGTGTCAGAGGCACTGTAGTTCAGTCTGAAAACTAAAGGAAATCAAAAGAAAAAGCTTCAGTGAAACGATATTTTTAAACTAATTGTAGTTTGCTCAAATATCCTTAGAAAATAATGGCCATAGCCACCCTAGTAAAATCATGCTGTAGGTCAGCAGTGTAGCTGGTTGGATAGTACAAAACATCTGATTAATACTTTTGTGAATAAACATGATGAGTTCACTCTGCTGGTTATTCACAGAGTTGTATTATTTATTGCCCATAAGTATTTGGATGGTGACCAGTTTACTCATGAAATGTTTACGAATCCCACAAGTTTCTCATGGATGATTTTTCAACTAAAACTCTGGACTCAAAGTGTGCTATGCACTATTAGCTATATACTACTTGTTATGAGAAAGGATGGATGGTTACACCACTAGTGAAGGACTGAATTCTTTTGCCAAGATGGTTTAAGTGTTATATATATATTTAATGCAGTTATAGCAAACATGGCTATATGCCATGAAATGTGTGCAAGATGCATTAATTTATGGAAAGAAAAGTATTCCCATCCTAATGATTATATTTTATTATATTTAGGCATTTACCAAACCGAGAAACATTTTGAGCTCAATTTATTCCTGTTCTGTGTCAAAAAGACACAGAACCCAGCTGCAGAAAATCCCCTGGAGGAAGTTTCAAAGGCATAAATTTAACTTCTCCTCTGCTGAGGTGCTTGCAGGGCACCATCATAGTTCTCAAAATAGGCAATATTTGTAGGAAGGAGAAAATCAGAACTCAAGGCTGGATGCTACAGAAGCAGCAGTGATGCCATGGGAAGACCTTCTCCAAAGGATTCCCTGAACACGCAGATTTTTAAAGTTTTCTAACAAATCACCTGAGCCTCACCACCCTTGAATAACCCTTGTCCTGTGTCCTGGGCTCTCTCACACTGCCCATTCCCCCAAATGCTGAGCAGGAAGATGGGAGAGCCAGAGCTGTACAACCTTCCCTGGCAAAGACCTCCAGCTGACAGAGGGGTGGCTTCTGCTTTTTGAGGAAAGAATAGCTTCCCATCTTCACTTGAAAGCAAACAAAAAAAACAAACAAACAAACAAATCCACCAAAACACAGTATTCTCCACAAGTTGGATTTGCAGGAGTTCGTCCATTGTCCCTCTGACAGAATTTCCAAACAGTACCCTGGATAGTTTAGCTGCAGTTACAGAGATGCTCCCTAATCTCCCCATTCAGACTGAATATCCCCTGTAACGCAGCGATCTTCTTATAGGGAAACCAAGGGAAGAGCGAAAAAGAAAATTATCATCAATATTATTGGGCTATTTTGTAGCAAAAAGTTTTGCATAAGTTATAAGCAGCACCAGAATATTTAAAGGTGCAAAATTATAAAACAATGGCAAGCTAAAATAACTGGTTAAGCAACAGTAACAACCCTGGAATATTGTGGTTTACATTACAAATCTGATTTTAACAGCCAAACTTATAAAATGGTTTACGCTTTGCTGTTGTCAAGGGAGAAAAACTTGCCAAATTGTTCATTTTAAGTAAATAGAACATAGCCAATTAAGGAAAGCAATATTTAAACACATGCCTACGATGATCAGAGCATAGTTTGCTTCTGATTTCACTACTGATTTTAACAGAAGAGTGCTCCATTTTCCCACAGCACTAAAATGACCCCACACATACTTCCACAAACTAGTAATCACACAGGACAAATAAAAGGACACTTTACTGGAAAATACACAGCTTGGTACAATAATCCATCACTTATGAAAAATAGAATTCACATTTTTTAATGGTAGCATTCTTGGAGTGATGTATCATAGAATATAAAGATTAGCATTCAATTGATGGTTGGTGCTTTTTTAACATTATAGTAGAGGACTTTTTGTTCGAAATTGAGCAATCCTTGGCAGGGACAAGCTAAAATTCCAAGTCACTTGGCTGTGCTATAAAAAGAACAACAAATGGATGTTTCTAATTCTGCGTCTTAATGGTACTTTGAAACAGTGAAGTGAATTGTATTTAGTTTGGAAAGTCTTTTGTTGCTTAGGGTCATTATGTCCATAGCGATTCATATTTAGGTTTGCTTTTTCCTGACTTACAGTGAAGCTTCCCCAGTGCAAATGATGCAGGAGTGAAAACATCTCTTAAGTCACTTAAGATCCCTGCCACATTTCCCATTTTGCAGGACTCTGAAACGTTTTATGCCCACTTGAACTACATGCTTAGCTCTAAGTATACACCAGATTTGTTAAGATATTTGGACTGACATGAACGTGGTCATATTGTGAATGAGGATAGGGGATCTATGACTTGACAGCAGGGTCAAGATCCCTCTGTTTAGAAAGATGCATTAACCCAGCTGGAAGTTTTATACCTGCAACAGCAATTATGGTGTTAAAACTACATCTAGAGGTAGGAATAATTACTGTCATGGATACTTTTGTATGTTCTGTGTTGAACTGTATAGCGCATAGCTAAAAACAGCAGCAAAGCTAATTTTGATGAATTTCTCATTTTATTTTATTAAACATGTGTGAGTCACCAGAGGGAAACTCCAAGCCTCCCAGAAATTCAAGGGTTTAGATAGCATGTTCCAAAACCAAGCTAAGCCAGAAAAATTCTTGTTGGGATCTCATTTAGAAATATTCCTGCTCTTGCCAAACCATTCTTCTCGCGATATCCCCACATGAAAATGACTTTGTTATTATATTTGGAAATACAAAGAGGACCAAATGTTATTTCCAAGAGAAAAAAAAAAAAGTAGTTATAAAACTCAAAAACCACAATAAATATTTTTTGGAGTACCTTTCTTTTTAAGTTTCAGGTTCTGGATTTGGCCAGAAGAATCCTCCATGAAAGAGAGGTGACAGATGTCAACACAAAAAATTGTAACGCAGTTCCATACACAAGTAAAATAGGACACTTAAGGATCAAGGTATAAAGTAATATGAAATAAAATCTACTGCTTATTCTACTGTATGCTTACCGGCATAAACTGCACGGGTGTGCCATTTGATTCATGGTACTGAATAAACTGTTATCTTCAATTTCTGAAGACACTCACACTGACATATCCACATGAATGCTTCAAAACCAACATATTACAGAAGGATAATTCCACTCCCTTTGCACAGACTCTTCAGTTAGAGTATTTCTTATATTGCACTAAGAGCCTCTGAGACAGAAAAAGGAAACATATGCTTGCTCTTGTTGGGCCAGGGTCTTTTACAGTACATGTGGAAGGGAACTCAACAGAGGTCAATATTATGCTAAATTTCTTCCGCTAGTGCAAGTAGCTGCAAGGACACTTCAATCCAGTAGCAAAAACATAACCTGAATACTGGCTCACTTTCACGTTTAGCTGGAAATAAAATTGGACCCTCAGATCTAGAAAAGCATTTCTGATTACTTTGGTCACTTTAATAGGTCTCTATTTATTGCACCAGTGGGAAAGGTATTAATGGACACATGAAAAAAATGGCCAGATCTTTTCCTGAGATAATTTGCTCTAGAATTAATCTATATTAAATCACAACAGTTTATCACATTAGGGAAGTGTAACACAGACTGGGTACAGAAAGAAAATATTATAAACACATCATTAGGAATAAAAGAAAGAACACATCTTTGGCCCTTAATGTTGGATAGCACTGTAATAACATCAACTGAATTAGAAAGAATCACTATAGACTAAATTCTCTGCAGAAAAATTGCACCAAGAAAAACTGACCTGTTTTTTTTTGGGCCTATATAAATTCTCTGAATGCTTATTCAACATCACAACTCTAGGCTTAATATTTCTAATAACATATAAAAAAAACCCAGGAGTATCATGCAAAACCACAAAATAAAGTCTGTACAAGAGCTTTTACACAAGAAGACTGGTGGAAGGAAAGAATTAATGCATTACCTCCAAATCATACAGTTCTGCAGAAATAGTACCATCAGAGTCAATGGAAGTTTTGAGATGTACAGATGAAGAACTGCTTGTTATAATTTAATGCACTAAATTGGATATATGGTGCAATGAGAGTGAACATATTATCATTTAAGCAGGGTTAAGCAGTGGCTAACATATTTGCAAGGTGAAGTTACAAAAGCCTTTCTCCAGGGTTTTGGCATGGCCACAGCTAAAAAAAACAGGCAAGTTTTTAACCTTTTCAGGGCAAGGATCAATATTTTTATGTAATTACTGTCTGTGAATTTAGTCATGTACCTGGACAATATATTTCTAGCAGACTGTTTTTCCTGGGTGTGATGTTCTGAGCAGAGCCTGAATGATTCAGAAAGTAAAATGTTTTAATATGTTCTAAACAGTTCCATATTTTATTGGCAAGATTTTGTAACTCCTTATAACATGATCTCACATTCCTTCCACTGACTTTTATTTCACTCTTAATTTACAAAATATTTACACATAATCCCAAAGGTTTACCTATGATTAATTCCTGCCAGGTACAGTATATCTGAACACTACTAATGTGTTGAAAGCATTGGTTTTTGAAGAACTATCCATTAATGACTTTCTGAACTGTGACAATGGATATTGACAGTGCTTGTCAGACTAAAGCACTATTGATTGTCTCACATCATGTGTATAGCAAAACCAATTTCTTGCAAGTACCTCTTCCTAACTGAAATACATTATTATGGTGCCTATCTGTTTATTATAACACCCAAAATTATCATATGGAATTCATTTGGATGGAATGGGCTCATACAGAATGAAGAGCAGCGGTGGGAGTGGATAAGGCATTAAGAGACTCAAATAGCTTTATATTAGTACCTTCTCTTCTATTAGCCTTGTTCTGCAGGAAAAAAAAGCACAACTAATCTGGACTGTGCAAATTTTTTTTAAATACCTTCGAAGACTTCAAAATTTCAGAAATTGAGTTGACTTGTAGCGTAATGATAACACCCATAAACTGAGATTTAATAATTCTTTTCCCAAGGAATACTAAAAGTGACAAACCTGACCATTCAAATTACAGAAGACGCTGATCAAAATCCTAGCTGCAACTTTCTGAAAATACATATGAACAGGTTCATGGGCTTAACTCTGATCTCTGATGTCTTAAACTAATAATTTTCTTAAGTGCTTTGCAGACTCATATCCAGAGTCCTCAGCAGCATCTTGCAGGACTGAATCAAAGCTGAGATGGCAAAAGGGGAGGTAGAAGTAGGTTTCTATGACTTTGGATTATGAAAGTCTAACAGCAGAACTATCACATATGTGTGAAAATATTAAAGGAATTTATTAGTTAATAAATTAATTTCAAGTAATGGGAATGCTTAACTCCTGAGTGTCTCATCCTCCTGAAGAAATATATCTTAACATGCAGAGGCATATGACTATGCCCACATTCCAGGAGACATTATAATTTAAGAATGTATAATGACTCATGACTTTAGGTTTTATTGGATTTCACTGGAACTCAGAATTCAACATTCATAGACAGGGAACTGCTGGAGAGAGTCCAGCGGAGAGCTACCAAGATGATCAGGGGACTGAAGCATCTCCCTTATGAGGAAAGGCTGAGAGACCTGGGTTCGTTCAGCCTGGAGAAGAGAACGCTGAGGAGGGATCTTATCAATATTATAAATATCTAAAGGGTGGGTGTCAGGAGGATGGGGCCGAACTCTTTTCAGTGGTGCCCAACGACAGGACAAGGGGCAATGGGCACAAGTTGGCACACAGGAAGTTCCACCTAAACATGAGGAAAAACTTCTTTCCTGTGAGGGTGCCAGAGCAGTGGGACAGGCTGCCCAGAGAGGTGTGGAGTCTCCTTCCCTGGAGACATTCAAACCCCGCCTGGACGCGGTGCTGTGCCCCCTGCTCTGGGTGTGCCTGCTCAAGGACGGGGGTTGGACGGGATGATATCCAGAGGTCCCTTCCAACCCCTGCCATTCTGGGATTTTTTTCAGATTTTTTTTGGCCTGCAGCAGATGTGAAACTACTGCTAATCCTTTAAGGAAGGAGCAGCATGCATTATCTCCTGTATAAATGTCAGTTTTTCAACCAGCACTAAAGTTTTGAGAGTGGCAAAGCCACGTCCCTGCCTCCTTCCTTTCCTTTGTGATGGTCTGAGGTGGAGTCAATAAAGTCTGCTCACTAAGGATAAAGAATCCACTTCACCTACTTTATTGAGCTAAAGACTTTTGTCAGTCATCCTATTTTATCCTTTAGTGAAATTCCTGGGCAGGTCTCATGAGTTAACCCCACACTATAATTACTATATCTTTTTTGCAGAAGAGTCAAACGAGAGATGGAAACATGGTCTGCTTAAAGACATTACATAAATGATTAGTGGGGAAAATACAGGAATGGAGCATTACCCCTAATCCCTATGTTTATGATAAACTTCAAAATTACAGGTTTTATGGCTACAGAGCATAGACCCAAGAACTGCAACATCAGGTAACAAAATGGGTATCACTGGCCAGGAAATGCTAGGAAGATTTCCTTTGCATGGGCACCAAAGGACATAAAGTCATTCAGGTTTATGGTCTTAAAACAGATATTTGCCACAGCAAGTATATCTGCACTTACAAATGCTTATGAAGCAAGTTTAGAAATAAACAATAGGAAAAAGAAAACAGTGATTATATAGCACAAATAATTTTTCTGTAATATGACAGCCTAACAACTTAAGTGCTCAGTAGCGTCATTACACTTTGTGAAATTTGTGTGCATTAGCAGTAAAGATTCAATAAAATGACTATATAATTCATATTTTGCATCATGCTCTGATGCACATAAACTTTTAAAAAATTTTGTCCCCCACTAATAATAAATGGAAATAAATGAATAGTGTGTTAAATATCACTACACGCTTACATTGTGAAACAAACTGGTGCTCCTCATGCAGCTTTTCCTAGTGATATTTGTACCATAAATATTTAGAAAAGTAAAGCAATATTTCTGAGTATGTATTGGTTTTATAACGGAAGGTCATACCAAACTAACCTGATATCTTTCTTTAATATAATAAATGGGGTTTTTTTAGGAAAGGAAAATTCAATAGACCAAACCTATTTGGAACTCAGTTGTGTATGTGATATGATGCCAAATGGGAAATCATTAGTTAAACTAGGGAAGATGGAGAGAATTAAAACAACAACTGTAAAGTGACTAAATAAGGTGTTAAAATAGCGTTTGTTTAAAGGAGAACTACTGTATTGAAGGAAAATTACCAGTGCAAGTCCTCAAATATTCTTGGAACTGATCTTTGTGTTTTCATTAATGACTTCAACAGAAAAAGTAGGAGCATTCAAAAAGTGCTTGTTGATGACTCAAGGCTGGGAAGCATGATCAGTTCAGACAAGACTTAGGATATCAGACAAAACCTTAGTGACATTGAGACTGGAAGCCAGAGAAACCAGATTAGCCCTAATACTCCCCAATGCATGGTCACAGAAGGATTAATACAAAATATTTCTTTCTTATGAGTGTGCAACCTTGGACACGTGTGTGTGAAATGGGAATTCATGCCAGGAAAGGTGCAGGCAGTGGCCATGAGAATTACCAGGAGAATGGGCTGCTGAGTTTTTGAAAGCAGACAGAGACCTTGGCATGTTTTGCCAGCTAGAAAATGGCTGAGAAAGGCTGTGATTGTTCTCTACGAATTTGCTGGTGGGGGTGGGAAAAGGAGCAAGAGACGAGAAGAGGACAGCAGGGAGGGAGAAGAGCTGTTTAAACTGAAGAACAATGTTGGCACAAGAATAAATGAGTATAAACTGGCCATAATGTGAAGTTCTAAAACACCCTTTCAAAGAAGTCGTGGTGGCAAATAAAACTAAAAGAATTTAAGATGAAGCTTAATAAATTTATGAAAGGGGACACAGAACATGGTACCTTGTGACAGGAGGGACTGGTCTAGATCACCCAGGACATGTCAAGCCTTTCTTTCCACAATTTTTTTGGTATTGTCACTGTATTAGAAATGCTATTATACACACTTAATTTGAATACAAAAACCACAATGCCAGAAATCAATGAGTTCATTTTATTCATACAGTATGACCAGTTTAGGTTCATCTAATGTAAAACATGTGGGACTTGGATGAAATCTGCTGCAGTACATAAAGTCAGACTATTCAGGCTCTAGGAAGAGAGAGTACAGCGTGTTTGGGAAGGGGAACCTGGTCTCTCGGAGTCTGCATCAGGGATGGGGATTTTTGACACGGTCTCTTTGCAAAAAACTAGTCTTTCATTCCCCTTGCACTGAGGAGGGCAGTTTTGTATGAGCACAGATCACTGAGGACTCATCTGATCTCGAGCTTCCTTCGGTAGCTGCTTTCTGTAAAACTGCAGGTAAAGAGTGACCTAGCTATAGATGAATATGGGCAAAAGTCAGGAGCGTGATGGAGACGCTTTTTGCATTTAGCATACTTCTCTCCTTTAGAGAGGGTTGCTAAAATTCCCAGGAAAATGCTCAATAACTTGGATGGTGTAACGCATAGGAGTTGAAGAGTGGCCCTGCATTTCACTCCTTGGGTGACTCAGTGCTGCCCTGTTCCAGTGTTTTCAGCCATACAGACTCATCCCACCGGTATAAAATATGATAGTTACAGAGGAAAAATAAGGCAATATTTGAATTAATGACTTTTGAAGTTGACATACATAATATAAAAAGAAAACAAATATGCAATTAAATGTTGAGGATGACAGAGCAAGGAACTGAAGACTATTTCCAAATCCAATTGAACAAGTAATTTACAAGTAATACTTTCAGGGTTTTTTAGAATATGGAGTTCTGTTTGTTTTCTTCTGTTGTGGAATATATATCAATAACTTTCAAGTCTTTAAGCTTACCTTCTGAATGAGTTAGTCTAAAAAAAAAACATTTCCTGTATTTTGCAAATAATATGAATAGTCATCATTTACATTAAATTGCTCAGACAAAAGGACAAGAAAATTATATGGTTCATTCTTCTACCAGGAGCACCAGATAGACTGTTATGCCAAAAGAAAACCCTTCTGAGTGGCTGGGTACTGCTGGCCATGTGTGCACTTTTAACTATAAACCCTACATATGATTCTGTCTTATACTTTGGAAAACAAACTAATTATCTGTAAAGAACAAGGGAGATTTGGCATTGCTGCATTTATATCACCCTTGTTAAGAGTTGTACAAATGATTCATATATTTAAATTTAGACTTGTTGAATCTTTTATTCAGATCCAATCTTATGGGACCTTTCCAGAAAGAATATACTATCGAAGAATTTTCATTTTATTGAGACCTTTATGAATTATATTTTGTATTTCTAAATTTAAAAAGTAAATTATTTTAAAATTTAATTATATTTCTATTGCACTCAGCCTCCAATTATATTCATAACCTTATATTTTTTGACCCATGATGAACTTCTAATTCTTCTCATACAATAGAAGATAGAATTAATTTGTAGTGCATAAGTTATGAAAACCAACATGTTAAAATTGTTTTTTTCCAATAAGAAATACTAGTGAAATTCATCGGTATATTTGTTATTTCAAATCACAAGTTCCAATATTTAGTACGGTAAGGTTAGTACTTTCCAGTGAATGTAGATGTGATATTTTATGAAGGGGAAAGGCACAGCCATTATCTTTAAAGTAATCAAAAAATATCAGCCTAAGATCTGAAATCCATTTGCTGTACTCTGTTTATATGCCGACTCTACTTTATCAAATTATAACTACCTCAATTAAATCATTAAAGTATAACTGAACAAAAGATCACCCATGAGCTCATTTTTAAAAAGAATAAGTCGGCAGATTTAAGAATCCTTTTTACTTCTTACCTTAAGTGAAAGTTCTGGTAACAATCTGTCATATCTATATTCACATAAATGTAAACCTTAGGCAAAGCGACCTTTATGCCATCAACTTCATTTTATGTTTATATGTAAATGATTTCTGTTTGTTAAAACACAACTGATTTTCAAACTTTTCAGAAGTTACAGCTCTTTGCTTACAAGGTAGTGCGAGTTGCACTGTGAGGACACAGGAAAGACTTCCACTAAAGGTGCTTTAGGATCTGCATAAAATAAACATAAAAACCTGAAGCAGCTCAAATGGAGGCTATAGCTTTTGTGTGAGCTTACCCTACAGAGGCTGTTAGGGGGAGAAGGTGACTTGTGAGATATGCCATGGGTCAGCCTCTTGGGCTGAGACAGTGTAATTAGAGAAGGAAAAGGAAAGCCCAGAATGAAGCCGCTGGTATATTTAGCCATGTATTATGTGGTAATAGTTTAAGTTGTAAATTTAACTGCTTACCAGAAAGCTCTGTTTCCAGTGTGTTTCTTAAGAAATGTGTGGGGTTTTGTAGCATTGACTTTATCAGAACTTCATCTTCTAATAAAGACCAGGTCATATAATTCAGTTGTATAACAGCAGATACAAACTACATGCTGCCCTCCCTCTCCCTGATGCTACCAAGCACAGCTTTGGCCAAGGTGCAAGGTGGTCTGGGAACATCTCTTCTGGCTTTCTCCAACACCCACCCACTCTCCCTACAATCTGATGGCAGCTCCTTCTCATCACAGAGGCAGCAGGAGGGCAAGATCTGGGTTGGTGCAGTTAAGACATTAGTCCAAAGAGGACACAGAGATGTGGTCAGCTGAAGGCATGAGTAGCTGCAACCCCAGAAATGAGCATGTTCTATGCTGCTAGTGCAACGAGTTTGCTGCAACAGGTAGTTGGGACCCCAAGTCCCCCTGGCCCTTGCGCAGAGGCTCAGAGCAGGAGACCTCCAGAGACACTGTAGGGCGTGTGGTGCCATTTAGTACTTCAACCAGTCTCCAGAACAGCTGCACTGGAACAAGCTGTCTGAGCAGGCAAATAATTACTATATATCACAATCTTTTCCTGAAATAAAATCAAGCCAGTCATCACAACAACTTTGAGACACTTCAATCAGCTACATGTGGGGTTTGCATGGGTGCACTGACCCTGTGTTTGACCAGCCATGGTTAAAACTCAGACAAAATGTTAAAAAGATACAATAGAAGACTGTTTTAGTTTTAAAATTAATGTTCCAGCTGACAAACTGCACAGGGACTTAACCTACTTTAGAACATATTTAATAGCGTAATTTAGTCTCTAAAAAGAAAAGCAAAATAACTAATGATGGACAAATTTAGAGGTCGAATCTAGTTCAGATAAACATTCAAAAGTTCAGATGTTTAACCAAACCTTATCTTGTCCATGAAAAGACTCAACTGAAGAGCTCTACCAAATATAAGCAAAGCACAGAAGACTGTGGAAACTTTTTCTTACAGAAGGAAAACTATTATCAGGAACCACCACCTTATTGCAGCACTCACGTGTTAAGCAGTTAAGCATCAAAGCAAAAGCAAAACATTTTCAGAAAACCGCTACATGGAAGTAGTAATATTTGGACGAAATCCAATACAGAGAAAAGAAAATAATATTAAGGGGAAAGATAATACAAAAGCAATTAGACTATCAACCAATAAAACTTAATCTATGCTTGATAGTTGAAACCTTCCAAGCTTAGAGAGAATAAGGAAACTGGAGATCAGAGGACTCTGCCTTTTGAAGTCTTGCTGTCCAGATCCTGGGGACCATTATCTAGCTGTAGATTATTTTAAAGACATTATGAATATTCTGTCACAGAATTATAAAGCTTTATTATTATGAATGACCTGTAACTTGAGCAGGGACAGCTACAGATGACTTCCGACTGAACAATTGTTTGGAAAAGGTGAATTCTGCTCACTTGGTTTTCTGAACTAAAACCCACAAAATAAAAGTTCTGTTTTTGAAGAACGTATTCATTGTGGGTTACTGATAACAGAAAGTATAACTCTAATAGATCCTCTCCATCCTTGCATACACCCATTACAAATGAATTTTAAAAAAGTGTACCAGATGAGATGAGACCACTGCTGTGTCTTGCCTGGCACTGTTTCTCATGCAGCAGAAAATATCTGCTACAGTACCCCAGAGGAACACAAAATTCAAATGATGCAGCAAACCAATGGTGCCTCCGGATCCTTTCAATTTCTTTCCCTTTCCCCATGTCACCACCTTGACTCCTCTCTTACGCCTGTCCCTCACCATTTCTTCTGTCTCTACCCCTCAAGCCACTTGGGCAATTAAGAGAAAAATTTACTTTTCTCATAATTGAACCCCAAATTCAAACTACCAGATGTCCCAAATCTGAAACCTAGCAGAAGATTTTTTTAAGTAAAGCTTAAACTTTCAGTTCAGAAATGACTAACGTGTAACTTAAATTAATAGCATAGTTGCAAAAATAAATCAAGTATCTCACTGTTTGTAATTGTGCCTTAATTTCAGTACTACCCTTGATCCATCATTCTCAGTGATCATCAGATAACCTTGTATAACAATTCAGATATTACAGCATTTTCATTATTTCTCCATTGATTTTTAGTGGTATCTTTTGATTTTCATTCAAACACATCAACTGAAATACCTTCATATGAAGAAAGGAAGGTAGGAACATTATGGCACCCTAAAATATTTATCTTTAATTTTACATAGACAGGAATGCTACTATTCATGTGTTTTCAAACAGAAATATATACAAAGCTCATTTTTGCAGGAATAGAACTTAACTTCTTGGAAACCATAGCAATGAGACAACGATTTTGATTTAAGTGAATGTACCTACAGCTCAGATAGAAGACAAAGAGTGATCCTGAGATCATCACCTGCACTACCTAATTTTTAGACATCTTTCTGGTCCTTCCAGCTATGTCTACCTGAGAGAAAACCCGGGTGCTGTTCAGGAGCCAGCTTACTCCAGAGACTCCTACCAAAATGTATTATGGCCAAGACAGCACCAAGTTTCTTTGCCTCTGCTTTACTCTGCCCTTTAACTCTTATCCCAGGGGGCACTTTACCTTCAAGCATAATATTCCATGTGTACATATCAGACACTTTCACCACAATGTTTTAAAAGCACCATAACCATCAGTTTGTATCAGACACACAACACCAGGCATCACAAGGTGACCAAAGAAGATGTGAGGAAAAGCTTTATAATTAGGGCACAGCCAGTCTGCCCTAGAAAGAGGGAGCACAGAGCGATGCGGACGCAAACCACATGTTCCTGCAGCTTGAATGAAGTCTTTTATTATAGATACCCACCAAGCTAAAGGTTAACTCGCTCTGATTTATATTTTTGTACCTTAAAGGCTGCTAAATGGCAAGTGATCCAATCTGCATCTGGCTGCTCTCCTTTTCTGACCTGCCTACATCTGGCCACCTTCCCTTAGGCTCTGGGTTCTTGGACTGGAGTATAAACTTCTTCAGCAAAAATGATTATAAAACATACTATCACTATGTGATTGCAACATATCTGAACTATAAAGCTTTACATGCAGGGACATATTCTGTCTAGCAGGGCTCCATACTTGCATGCTTTTTAAACTATTTCTGTGTTCTGGAGAAGGTGTCTTCATGAATTTCATGATGATAAGTTTTTTTCTCTCCAAGTTGGTTTTTTTTTTGTTGTTGGGTTGTTTTTTTTTTTTTTTTTTAAAGTGTATTGGCACTGGAGGTTTTTAAATTATTTTAATTTATTTCAGATGTGCTGTTTGAGAAGAGTTGCTCAGTTCTATAAGAATGTTACTTTTCAATATAAGTTGAATACCTTTAAACTGCAAAAATGGTTATCACATGTAGGAACACATTTTATATTCCATAAAAAGGCTTAAGGCAGATTTGCTCTGTTTTTCATGGAGAGTACATCGGTTGCAAAAGATTAAAGGACAGCAGGATCTACATGTTCTGTTTGTTTACTTTTTATCTCTAAAAAAGTGGCCATGAAACAGGTAAATACAATCCCTAGGCTGTATCAGGAGAGCCATTTCTATATGGAAGATTGAATTTGACTTCCCACAACTGTGGGATCCTTGAATATCCTTGTGCAAGAAATACAGACTGAAACTTGGGGCAGATTCAGAAAAGGGCTATTTGGGATGACCAGGAAAAAGAGCAGCAGCCTACCAGAGGAAAGATGACTACGAGTCTTGGCTGGCTTAGTGTACCAAACCAAGCAGGAGAAGGAATATGACTGCTGTCTGTAACTCTATTCGGGGTGGTACACCTGAGACAGAAAGGAACTGCTGAAAATAAAGAGCTAGCTAAATGCTGACACAAGAACACCTTTGTACCACGAGTCCATTTAGGCTGAAAATTAGAATGTTTTCAGCTTGAAAACTGAAGTTTTGGAACATTCTTCCAGCATGAGCTGAGGGGCAAAAGCATTACTACTGAATTTCATTAATTATGAAAGGAATCAAATGAGGTAGTTGTTTTCAAGAACTGGGGAATTGATTCAATGCTACAAAAAGTCTGTCTCAGGCAGATAATGCTATGTTACACTTTTCAATAACAGTAACGCAAGTGAATTCCTCTTGGGTGAATCCTGGGCACAGTTAAGACAATGGCCGATGGAATCAATTAAATGGAGCCAAATATCCTTGGTGGTGAGGGGAGCTACTCATATGTCATAGCGTTCTCTTCAGCATTGATATTTAAAGCCAGCTAGTTGGAACCTTTTACTTAATTGAGAAACAATACAGCATTTAACCCTTCAGTAGTATTCCACTCTTTGGCTTTCAGAGGCACGGACTGTTAAGCTGGCACATCAGCAGGCAGCTGGTGGAACAAATAGGAGATCCTACAAAGCACATTCCTTTTCAAAGCATTAATATGCCCTGTCCAGGAGACAGTACCATGCTTTCATCCATTAAGGTGGTCTTCAAATATTTGGGATTGGAGGTCATAATTTAAATTAAATACATCCTCCAACCTGGAAGGTACAAACATTTAAATGTTTTCACCATGGGGAAAAAGGTGAGTCTGGGCAGCAGGTATTCCTATCTAGAGCCTGATTTACAATCTCTCTACTTGAGCTTAATTTAGACTTTTATAACCTAAAAACCTCCTTATCTCTGTCACATTCCTCACAAAGTACCAGGAGGATTGCATCTGGATTAGTTATAAATAGTAGTGAAACCTCAGAATACAGTGTAGTGTGAGAATCATTTTTCCTGGCTACAAACTTGCAATCGATGTAGTCATTTCCACGAGAGGTTTCACAATTAGGCTTACAGGAGTGATGGAAAGCTGGCCTGGCTCTTCCTTCCCAAAGAACAAAGCTCAGCAAGTCCTTCTCACTTGTTCTAGTTCTGACTTCTCTCCAAAGGCAGTAGTCTAAAATATTTCCCATTGCAGTGAAAATGCCTGCATCTATTTAGGTGTTATCAGTTGTCAGCCTATATTCTTACCCTGCGGAGGCAAAATACGGAGATGTACAAAAATGGAAACATACTGATGATGCAGGTGATGGAGGATCAAGCAGATGTAACTGTCTGCATTGTCTGTTGCTTTAAACTATAAAAATCATGACATTTTACACAATATGCATCAAACTCTAGATTTACTTCCTAATGTAAATGAAGATCTGCTTAGTAAGGAATTAAGAGACTGCACTAAACCAGTGCAAGAAATGTTGGATAGTTGGGCTTAAAAGTGATAGTGTCAGAGTAAATACCTTTTCCTTATATCACAGGAGTCGACCTCACTTTTACTACACGGAAAGGGCACAACTGCTCGACTCCAATAATACCTACAATGCTCGTGATTCCTTTGTGATTGCTTTTTCTGAAGCAAGTGTGTTTTTGAAACAACCGCTACACATTTTTCCAAACCATAGTTTTCTTTAACACTGTCTAGCTATGTGTAGTTCAGTAGGAAAAAACTTAAGGTAATCGTGACTGTCCAGTCTCTACTTGCCTCCATATCAAATTTATCTTGAGTGCTGCACATGTAGGAGATTATTTTGTTAAGAAAAATATATGCTGTCTCTTCTTTGGAACAAAGAAGAAATATGGATAGGTAACCCCTTTTTTTTTTTTTTTTCTTTAAACTTAAGTCCTTCAATAGTGTTTTGAACAAACCTAAAGAAATTTTAAGACAGACATTTTGTATTACAACATTCCCATGGATCGTATGTATGATCGTCTTTACTAAAGCTCCTTTCAGTCCCAGTTGAATAAATATGCATTTTATTTCACTAATCTTGAAACAACAGGAATAAAGTTTACCCAGGTCTTTTATACCTCAGAGAACAAAACAAATACTACAAATCTTTAGAGAGAAAGGATATACAAAAGGGCTTGAGGTGAATGTTTCAAAGCAAATACTTTTTAAAGGATGCGCAAATTATTTCAGCACTTGAACATGATTTATGAAAGGGGATTAGTCCACTGAAACAAGAACCTGGTGTAAACTGTTGGGTTTCAAAGTCAAAGATGAGAAGCATTTGCTGGAAAAGGCAGAAGAAACCAGATAGTAATCTATAGTGAGGATTTCTGATTGATTTTCTTTAACTAACTCAATCTTACATTAGCTATCACTGTCATTCATACTTAACTGTGGTGGGCAGTATAAAATACCTTCTTTTCTGATACAATTCTCCATAAAAATGAAGTATGCAATAGTGATAATTAAGTAATAATGAGGTAATTAATAACTCAGTGACTAGCTCTCTATTTACTAGTATGCCCCATAAATGAGCACAAGGAATATGAAACAATTAAAGATTATCCAAGCTCAAACGGATAACTTTTCCAGAGAGTTGTGTGTCAGTGAGCAGACCAATGAGTCACAGGTCACATCTATAATAATACATTATATTATATTGTAATATTCCCACATACTCTTCACGTAATGGGTAAGAGCTACTCTTAAGTACTATAAAAATGATCACTTTTATGTAATTGTAAAGATTAATAAGTGAGCTAACTTCTCATGGTTCTATAATGACCCTGCTGTTCTAGTAGGTAAAGGAAAATTTAATGATCCTGCTCAGATATGATTAATATCTAACTTTTTCCTGACTAAAAATCTGGACTTGGTTCAATAAAAATGAATTAAGTGAACATGCACTGATTTCCCTGCCAAACGTTTATATGGAAGTTGGTTATGCCCAATTTAAAAATATGCTTTTTCAACCCAAATAGTAAACTCTGGAAGGATTTTGGAAAGTGAAGTAGAAATAAAACAAAGAATTAAGGAAACATTATATTAGAATTGATGGAAATAGGATATTCAAATTCAGGAAAAATAATTTTTTTTATGAGAACTAGTCACAGCCAGTTGCGATTTTGGGCGAAACATAATCTCCTGTTATCAGTGACACAATTTGTTTCTGAATTTGGTATGTTTTGTTTCCAAAATGCCAATATTATTACTACTTTGTTGCTGAATCAGTATTTTTCTAAGCTTTAAGAAAAGAGCATACCTATAGTAAATGTTGCAGAGAAACATGACAGTAAAAATATGTCAAAAAAAAAAAGTTTAGTCCCTATAGTCCAAATGAATGCTCCCACCCTCCATAAACAGCATGTTGCATTTTCTTTTTGTGGGTTTGTTCAGTATCCGAAGCTGACTGCATTCCTGGTGATGCAATAAAAATAAACCCCACAAACATACAAGCTGTAGAGTGACAAAATTGTCATTGCAGTAGGAAGCTGCATATTTGCATATAGTTTTCATTTTCCTTCCTGTTTTAACTGTTGTCATTGGTAATGCTGCACTAATATACATTACCGCTTTATATTTCTTGTTTTTATTAAAAGTAATAAAACTGACCTATACATAATGCTAACATTGTAATGTAATATTATTCCCTAAATAGCATCCATTTGGCTTTGAACTTCACATCTAACTAAAATAAATGGGCTGGGAAAGGGAAAGAATTCAGACCTCAGCAGAGCTAACAAAGAAATGCAGTGATTTCCCACTTCTGCCGCTATAATTAGCCCCCTTATCACAGAGGTAACCCTACGTGGGTGAAGGACTCCGTTAGATACCACGGAATCCTTTCCTCAACAACTTTGGCTGAGCCAGTAAAACCTCTCACTATGTCCCAAGATACAGTCTCCCAACCTACCGGCCCCTTCACGTGTTAGAAAGGAAGAGAGAAAAATCACACAGGCTCCTCTCTCAGCACTGCCTGTAATTAGGTGGCCTTTTTCTAGGAACTCTAAATGATGCTTTCAAGAAAGTAAGTTTCTGGCTTTTTTTCCTCCTGCTAATACGCAGCTGAAGCCATGCAAATACATGTGTTTTTGCCCTGGTAACCATCCTTTCCCTCTGCAGAGAAACAATAGCCTCAGCAAGGCGGTGTTTGCTACAGAAATATCCAGTCACGTGCGGGGACAAACTTTAAACACTCGAGCAAGCTCTCGGAAGCTTTAGCCAAGGAAGAAGCAAGCACCATGCAGAGCCAGAAAGGGTTAAAGCTCCACTGACTTCTCCGGTTCTTCCATCGTGTCCACTGAGAGACCAAAATGGTTTTTTGCTGCTGTTTCCCCCCCACACACACATTGTACAGTCTTAATTATCTAACAAACTGCATCCAGAAATTATTTTGGATGTTTTAGTAATGACTTCGGAATATTTACAAGCCATGCTTCGAGTTTCAAAATTCAGCCTTCTAAAGTAAAGAAAAGTGAATAAAATGAGAAAAGCAACCTTGGGCTATTTAAAAGCACACACAGAGTCCTTGGTTAAATACTAGGGACGGGGTGGCTTGACTTAAATTGTGTCTTTTCAGAAACTAAAGCAGATTTCAGAGCCCCGATGACTTTGTAGCAAATACCTCTGAAGGCAAATGAAGATTATGATCCAGAGGTTATTTTTTTTTTCTTGCTTAGAAAGATGCTAGGCGGTATATTCCCGGAGACTGCGCTGCGGCCGTTCCCCAGGGAAGCGTGCAAGGGCTGTGGCATCCCAAAGCAATGCGCCTCCCTTTGGGACTAAAAAGACCCAATGCTCCCTGTTGAAAGTGCAAGAGGAGTTTAGGTAAGGAAAATATCATTATTTGAGTTGGCCGGTGGCCAGGGTGCCAGGGCTAAGACCCCGATCCTAACGAAGAGTGGAAAGGAATCCCAAGCCTGCTGTTTAATATGCATGACATGTCAGCTTTGCTGTCAAGTTTTCCTTCCACCCCCTGCTTTTGTCCGCTTTTTCCACCTGTTGCAACTTGTCCTTATTCAGGCTGGGAGCTGGAATTGTCTTACTTCGATGTCGCATTGTGTCTGGCACAATGATGCCCGGATCCCTGACTACTCTTATTGAGACACTGAAGTGATCATGAATAGCAATAATACTGCACAGCCCATTAAGACTTCCCTTTTCACATACATATATATATATATATATATATATATATATATATATGTTGGGTTGTTTGTTGTTTTGTTTTTTTTTTTGTTTTTTTTTAACCTTGATGCTCTAGTTGTGGCTCCCCAAACTAGAATTCAAATATGAAGGAGATTTTCCAGGATCCATCATCGCAGGACTGCATGACTAACCGCAGGGTTTTAAGTAAAGTGTTCTTGAAGATAAGAAAAATATGCAAGTAGAAACAATAAAAATAATGCAATTCAATCTTATCAATTCAGGCAGTTCCAGCTTTTATGTGGCAAACAAGAAGATCAAATTGCATTTATCTAATATCACAGATTTTTTAAATGTCTAAAATATTTAATTATTTTGCTTTGGCAACCTAAAGCTGAGGAACAGATTACTGTTCCCACTACATAAGGAAATAACTGACAACAATTAGTATTTATTCTTGTTGCTTTTGTAATAAAAATAGAATTCCATCACTTTCAAGGAAACCTAAAATATTAATGAGAATGTGATGAACTGAGTAAATGTGACGCCATAAGGAAATGATGGAGAACAGGTTGGAAATATAGTGCTTTGGGAATGGATTGCATTATCAAGCTTGTGATTGTGCATTTTGACAAGAGCAGCCCTCAGATTGATACGGTAGCCAAAGGGCACTCTTCCTACTGCAAAGCCGTTTGTTTCCATCCGGAAAAGGGGGAGTAGAAGGGGAATTGATCCCCTCCGACAATCGATAGCAACTCCAGCCCAGGCTCTTCCACAAGAGGTCACTCCTGAGTGACAAAATTCCCAGACGATGGCCAAAATACAAACCACAAAGCAACCATGGTCAGAAAAAGAAATCCTGAGCTTAGCAGAGAGTCTGGAGCTGGTTTCATTGCCCACAACGTGACTGTTCTGACAGCTCCTGTAGTCCATACACACAGTAAGGTCTCGGTTTTTGGAGAGCTGAATGATTTCTGGGAACCTTGCAATGCACAAATCCTTTCCCTACCTCCCATGCACGGCGACAGCTTCTCTACTTTCAGTCTAACCCAGGTGCCTGGTTTCATGTGGTATAAAACTAATGTGGCAGACCACCTACCAGCAGACCCAATTATAATTGGTACTAGTTAGGAGGGGTTTTGGCAACCTTAGGAGAAAAAAACCAAAAACCTACAGTCTGAATGATAACGAAATTACTTGGAAATTATAAATTCTGCCACTAACTTTAAAAACTCTCAGTTTAGAACAACACTTATTTGCATAAAAAGGAGCAGTGCTGCAAGGCAGTTTCCTTGCACCAAATGTATACATCTTCTAATGAAGGAGGTTGCTAGGGTGAAAAGCATGTTCTTTCTGACCCAGCATTAACTGCATAAATTAAATCAGTGAAATAGTTGGCATCATAAAGTAAAGAGTAATCTTTTTCCATGTATTTGAGAGCAGGATCACGGTTTTACATATTTTGGTAATGTTCCCCAAGGCCATCCTTAGTTTCTTCTTAGCTCAAGAAAACTTCAATTAGAACATGAGTTGAATCCAAACTGTATGAGAAGCCACTGAAAAGCTGCGTGACCGAGAAGACGGACACTCTGTGAACTTTGGAAATTGAGCCTGGCAGTTTGAGCCCAATTTTCAATGAAATCACTGTCTACAGCTCAAAAAGCATAACAGAGAATTACCATTTGTCCTTGTAGTGTAAGCAGAAGCAATTAGGATTAAACATAAAAACCAAATTCCTGCTACTAAGTCTCTAGGGGCAGTCTCCCCAGTTTTAAATTAAAGAGTAAATTACTGGAATACTTTGGTTAGAATATACCTGTCCTTTATATAGTCGTACTGCTAAAAAACCCCAATGACACAGCCGTACCAAGTCTAAACCTGGACTTTTTTTGCAGCCCTTAAAATGTAGAGAAGGTAAATACAAACGAGTCTGAACTGTCTGAATATTTCATTAAAGATTATCGGGGGGGGCGGCCTGCTAACACATCGGTTGCTCATCTTCCGTGTTAAACTGGAGGAGTTTTAAGCCATCTTTAAAAAATTTCTTTTGTTTGGCTTTGGCATTGGCAATAGCCAATTATATAAGAGCACTATAAAATTATAAAATCGTTAAACTTTGTAAGAACTTTATAAACACACTTGCAGATATTGCACATATCTTCTCTGTGCTCTGCAGTCAAACTGGACAATGAAACGACCACCTGTTAACTGCTAACAATGTGTCATTACCAGTTCTCATGCCTTTTTAAAGCAATTTTGGCTCTAGCTGCCGATAATTCTGGCTACGATACTTGTGTGAACATTAAGGGCACAGAAAGCCAAAGGCAGAAAACTGACAATACAGTTTGTGCTTAGACTACTAATAAGTAAGTGAATAATATGATTTTTCTAATTCCATATAATTGCTTGATCTCAAGGGGCCAAAAAAAAAAGTTCTGAATACATATTTTAGAAGCAATCAAATCTACAGTATTTAAATGCAAGCTTCGATTCAATGAGATTTCACAGCAGATATTTTCACATTTTTTAATAGTTTAAATAGCCTTTAACAAAATGGGGGTTATTCAGGATTCTCTAATGTTTGAAAAGAAATGTAGACTAAGTCTCTGTCACTGCTTATATTCACTTTTTCTGTTTTATCTGAGAAAATATCATTCAAAGATTTGTGAGAAGTCTAAATAAATAAATAAATAAAAATTCCCCAAGTGCTGAGACAGTTTATGGGCATTTTGCTATTAGCTACAGTAAGAGCAGAATCAGGCCCTCAGAACTTACCATGCTCTCAGTCTTATTTTTCTTCCTCTGAGAAATGTAACATAATACACAGTACAAAGATATTGGGACAATTTTTCACAAGCTACATTCAGGCTACTTTATATTTTATAACATAAAGGAAAATCTTAAAAAAAAACAACCACCAGATCTCCAAGATAATAAGAAAACAACAACAACAAAAAGAGATTATTTAATGAATCTCTGTATTCTGTGTGTATGCACGCACACATGTGTGCATATATTTATGACTGTGTGTGTAATTATCATTAAACATAGCTATGTTGGGTCTTTTTAATGCAACTCTTTTCGTAACATCTAAGGCTTTGATCCTGCACTGAAATGCGTGCAGGCAAATTCCCACACAGCACTTCGGTACCTATAGGTATCTCATACCAGCATGTGAGTCTAAAGCTGTCACGATGCTTACATTAGAAGCAGTATGTGAATCTCCTGCCAAACAAAGAAGAAAAACAGAAATTCAAGAGAGAGGGTGAAATTAAAAAAATGCTGAGTGAGTGTTTCATGGTCAGCACCAGCTCCTGTGTCTACTGCCCAGAATATCATGAGCATCTCAGCACAAACTGGAAAAAGAAAGTCTCAGTGGAATAAAGCACATCCCTGCTAGTTTTAGATCACTTTCTTTTCTAATCACACTGACAAAAATCAGCCTCAATCCCTAGAATTTACTTCTATAAAATTATAGATATATCACTGATTGTCAGCTACAGAGGATATGTCAGGTCTTTCAGCAATTCAGTGTATAAATATACAACAGACAAAATTACTCTGGCAATTTGAGGTATTTTACTAAAATGGAAACAAAGCAACTGCAACAGACCATTAGCATAGGACTCATGTTGCTTATTTTTAAAAATAAATGGCTTGAATAAATGTCTTTGCTGCTAAACAAATTTATTTTGCTTAGGAGAGAATGTCACCCTTTAAAAGTGTGGAGCTAGTAACTGTCTTTACTTAAATGCAAGTTATGTATATCAGCACAGAACACATTCAGCTTTAAAATTCTCAGTGATCTTCCTTACATTCTGTATGTAATAAAAATTATCTTACCCTGTAATGGCATAGTTATTTAAAAAGGAAATAAAAAAAAAAAAAAAAAAGAAAAGAAAAAAGCCTTACTTAAAGATTTTCTGTGTTCAGGCTTTGGTTCTTTGGATTCAGTGTCTAAGCTATTCAGTAATTCGATGCTGGAGGATCTTCTGAGTTTGCACTCCAAATTTCTCGATGTACAACTCCGTTCTTTTGGCTGGGAAAAGAATATATATATACATATGTGTATGCTTTTAATGAAATTATTATTTGTAAGAATGAAGCAAGAGATTACAGAATGCCAGTACAGAATCAGAAGCTAACAGACACACACAGAGCAAGTGATGCAGTGAGTATATAATTTAAGGAAAATGTAATGTAAAATTTGTCATATGGCAGAGCTTTTATGGCCCTGACAGACTGATCTTAATTTCTGAGATAAATTCCCATTTAAGTGAGGAAAACAAAAGGCCTACTTCTTTAGGCTTTAGAGACTAAAATTATTTCCACGTTGCAGGCTACTTCCAAATGATTGCAAAAAGGAAGGTTGTTTAAATTGCCTTTCTGCTTTAGATAGTTACAGTAAATATTCTTGCAAGCACAATTGTTTCAAACATCCTCAAAATTTTGGGGTAGAATTCTGCTGGGTTAAGGTTAGGAAAGGGGGACGATGACACACTTTTCTATTGCTCTAATTCACTGGCATACAAAGTGACAATTAGGGACCATTAATGGGGAAAATAAGAAAAAATAAAAGAAAAAAAGGAGATGATGTTTTGGCTAATCACACATCTCTTCCCATGGCATTTGGTCAGGTGAGATTTAGCCATCCCAGCAGCCTGGAAAGCTGCAAGGCTTTACACACACACTGGAAGTTGTAAGCCTGAGATAAATGACGTGTCTGAAATGGTCACTGAGCACTTCGTGGTGGCATCCTGTCCTACGCACACAGCAAAGGCGAACCTTCGCTGGGACAAGCCCTGCCCTCTGGTACCGGAACCATTTACAAGTTGTGCCCCACCAGCCACTACTGCTGTGGTTGGCTGCATGCTCAGAGCTGCTGAAGCCACAACATTACCTTAGCTGCACTAAAAAAAAGTAATATATATATATATAAAAATTCAGTGTATTAATTAGATGTTTAACTGAATAACATGCAAAAAAAAAAAAAAAAGTGTTCTGAGTCTCCATGGAAAACTCCACCCTAAAATCTTCAGTAAGATATCAATATCCTCACACACCCAATGAAATGCACAATATGAAGACATACATCATCAGATCAAACTTTCCTTGGCTGATTATAGCCTCAGGGTAATATAATGTTTGTAGCTCTTTAAGGAAACAGTAGTAGTGTTCAGATTAACCCTTTCAAAGAGGCTGCCTCTGCCCACTCTGCCAATTCCATTGCAGCAAAACCTCTGAAAAAAAATGCAAGAAATGGGGATATTTTTCTCTCATCAGATTCTGCAACGAACAAGGAAAGTCAGTGTCCTCTAAAAAAATATGTTCTTGGATCAGGCAGGGATAGGAGGAAGACATTTGGAATTTGTATTGAGAGTGGCAAAAAAGAAAGAAAAAGCTACAGCTGAATCTAGTTTGGTAATTAAAAACTGTTTTAATAAAACACAGCCCTGCTTACTTCTAGTAGAAAACCCCCAGCCTTCCTGGGAGAATAACAGCAATCAGTTACAAAGGAATATTATTTGCTAGTGTTATTCTTGTGAATAAGTAATACAAAAATTCATAAAAGGCTCAAATGTATTAATAGTTCTATTGAAGATTATATACTGTAGGCTGCATAAACAGAAAATGCAAAAATTCATTAGTTATTAAGTGCTTGTGTGCTTTTACAACCCTCAGCAAACCAATGTCCTTGTTATTTCAGAGAAATAAATGTAGCGTTCCGTTTCAAGGCAAGAATCAAATGACATTTTTGTTCAACAACCTTGTTTATCTGACATTTTTTAGTAGATTTGCATACATATTTTTATATCCTTCAGAGAAAGGAATGTCTAGCTAGCTGCTGACTGCCTAAAACCTGCAGAGATGCCTAAGCAAATGAAGTTGAAATTGCTACATCTTAATTAATAAAGGTAACAGCCAAAACAAATACATACCAATCTGTCAATTGCATTTTTGATAGCGTGGAACCAATCCAATATGAGAAAGTCAATATCCGACTGGAAGAGGAACTCATTTCCTGACACTGTTGTGATCTGGGAAGGGCATGGGCACACACAGGTAAGTAAAACACACACCAGACAGATGATTTTCTTCTATATTCTCTCCTACACACCCAAATACTTTTCCTCTGTATCAAGAATTTTCTCCTGGAGAGCTGAGTTACTGAGGAGTTTTGAACCTCTGTCTGAAAACTGTTTTGAATATGTCACAACAAACTAGATATTGTCTCAGCAATGCAACCACCGAACACAAATAGTGCAAAAATAACAGGAATGTGACAAAAGTTAAGAAAAGCCAGGGAACCCAGTGTTACAAGACACAGTTCAAATGTAAATCAAAGCACCCTGAAAATAAATGAATACAATATGAGAATTAATTCCTGCTATTTTCAATTTCCATTTCTATTTTGGTATTATTATTTTTATATCTGATACTTCCATTCTAGAATTTACACATTTATTATATACCTGTGATTCCAGAGTCCACTTCCAAGCATTTTGGTAAAATTAATAATGTCACTAGTTTTCACACAAAAAAAAAAAATTACCATCAAAGATGGCTGTAGCAGAGTAATTAGGAGCCCATTTATCATGAAAAAAAATCCCCAGTTTGTCTGAATAGAAGTCAATTTACATTTTTGACCCACTCACTGGGAATATTTATCAAAAGAATATTCAATGCCCTGATAATGCTGGTTCACTGCCTTTGGTGGAAATATGCATGCATATGCTGTTGGTCTGAACTTCTGTAAATCACCATGATAATAATGCTACATCACTTTTTTTTTTACATATGTATATCTTTTCACCAGAGCAGAGGTCCAGGTATTTGATACAGCAGTTTGAAGCAACCATTTTACAGATGGCAAAGCTGAGGCACAGAGCCGTGCAGTACTTTGCCCCAGGATTATTCAGCAGAGCCCTGCTGCATGTGGCCATGGAGCGTGATCCAAGGCACAGCGGTTCTGCATGTTTGCAGAGAAGTGAATGGAGGGTTACATGTCCGCTGCGTTTTGCAAGGGGTTGGAGCTCATCCTGCCCATGCTCCAAACCAGCTCAACTCCTGCCAGCTCTGAAACCAAAGCTTTTTTTGTTTTGTTTTGTTTTGTTTTGTTGCTAAGGGTTGCTTGTGCAAAACTTGGTAGCGTCCGCCATGGCGGTTGCACACTTGGGCTTCAGTGTTTCAGGGCTGCAGGTTTAGTCTGCACATTGGGGCATGGTATTACTCAGGACCAAAACTTTTTCAATACTTTCTCGGGGAACAGATGAACACAATGGACAACAGAGATTTCTCTCTGAACAAAGAGTGAGGAAAAGCAGAGCAAAGCTGTTAAGACCTGGCACAGCGTATCTATGTAAATCCATCAACCTGAAGTGCTACTGTTTCACTGCATCTGCCCCATGTCAAGAGTTTTTACTAAAGCATAAAAGAAACAACAGATCCTCACCAGCCTGGGTACTCCCCGCATCTTTCTTAAAACCAAAATACTACCAGGGGAAAAAAAAGGAAAAAAAAAGAAAAAGAAAAAAAAGACAAAACAGCTTAATGTTTTATTGATTGTTCTATAACCCTCCCGTTATTGAGGAAATGCCTGTAAGGAAGGTTTCCAAAGTCATCAGCATTAAGGAAAATCCCGTCAGCGCAGCTCCAGTGGAGACATCCTGTGAGAGCGCTGCGGAGAATGTGGGAATGGTCCCCCAGCGCGGGCTCGGGAGGCTGCCTGCCTGCAGATGTTCATCCCGTCCCATCTGCACCCATCAGGAGCAGACCTCCAGCCACCCCATTGTTCCCCATGTGCATGGGAGAGTTATTTATTGGGGAAATTTTAATTCCCTTATTAGTCCACAGCCATAATGTCAATCGCTACTCACACACTCACCATTCCCTTTATCAAAAGAAATAAAGTCAAAATTCAACTTAAGGTGAGCAGTTGAAAGCACTGACCTCCAGTTCTGTGCCCAGCTCACACGGCAAGGTTTGGGTTCAAAATGTATTGTATTATATCACAATTTATTAATGTATACATGAAGATATGAATTAGACTAAACACAGGCAACAATTCAGTCTAATGCCTCTTTCCCAGTATAAACAAATCATTATTAAAATTATAAAATGGAATAACATTTTCAAAGTAAAAGCAACATATATAATTAGATTTACTGTATTTTGAAGGCTTAAAAAGGACACAACATAGTTCAGTCTTCCGTTCAGTAAATTCAGACTTTATTAAAATACAAGTATTCAGCACTGCATAAACATTTGCACTGTATGATATGCAAAAGAGATACTCCATTGCTAACAAGACCAAAGCAAAATACATGTTGAAAATTTGTCTGAATGTGTTATTTCGATAATCATATATTATCAGTGTTTTATGAGCAAATCTGTAAAAACAGATCATAGAATGGAGGGAAGAGAATTCATTTAAAATATACTTTCTGTAAGATATAGTTCAAGTCCTTTTCTTTCTTTCCTCAGAGTAATCTTCAGAGTAACTAGACAGTTTCAAGAAGACTGCTACTGCTCTCTACAGTTTAAATGCATCCACTCCTTAATTACAGTCAGTAATTGACTTTGTTCTGCTCCATTCCAGTCATTCACAGGAAAGCAGTTCCAAAGGCTTTGGCTGGTAAATCCCATTTAATGTGCAGGTTTCCTATCCCACTTTTATATATTACCTCCTTAGGATTTCTGATAAATGGTTCTTGGAAGGGATTGCTAAACCATATTTGCACTTTGAACAATCGAATTTTCAACACCCTTGGGAAAAGACATCAGTAAAGAATGCTAGCTTTGACTAAACCTTGTGATTGAACAATTTATGATCAGAGCCCTAAATGATGTATAACTAACAACAAGCATAAATTGTTCAATATTAAGGCATGCTAACACACCGCCCCTGTATCAGGCACTGCTGAAATAAATAGTGGGACCAGAGAAACAAATGAAAGACAAACCTGAAAAAAAAAGAAAAGAAAATTAAGTGCTCTAGATAGAGCTGCCAGTCTCCATTGTGCCAGGTACTTCACTTATTTAAATATTTCCTGAAATCCCTCTCTCTTTGCCATCATTTTTGCAAAGGCTACAGTCTGGAATTAGCATTACCTTACCGGGCAGAATTACGATGCTGCTGTCAGCAATAAATATCCACAAGGAATGACAACTGACATTAACCCTCTTATTTGCAAAGGGTGTGCCCTTCAGGTTGCTTATAGAGGAGCCAGGATGCCTGGATTCTCTCCTTCTTGCTATAGCACCTCGGAAAAATCACTTCAAAGGCTGAATCCACTCACTTGGTAGTTTTACTAGGAACTGTAGTACAGTCCTGCTGTTAAGCATTGATCCTCTGAAAATATCGTCTCACTGCAGATAAATGTGCGTTAAATTCAATACACTGCTGGGCGTCCAACAGTGTGGGAAGGGGGGCAGGTGTGAAGCACTTTTTATGGTATTCTACTTGTGGCTTATTAAGGATTTCTCTTGTCACCTTATAAAACTGCAAATAGAGGGGTGAGCTGGTTTTGCGTGTCACCATAATGACGTACCAAAGTTGTGTTCAACAAGATCCTATGTTATTAAACAAAAAGATATCTATATAGCTCCAGGAGATACAGGACACTGTACCTAATTAATACCATTACCATTTTATAATAGAGAAATATACCTTGGATCCTACCCAGGATCAGCAGTTCTTAAAAAACCCACAAATCATATATTTTTTCCTGTGCTAAGCTGTGCTCTGGGACATTGTGCCATGCATGGCTGTGTTCCTCCAGGACTTCCAAACCTTTACATATCACCTGGATCACCTTTTAGAACATGTCCCAGAGATTATTCTCTTTCATGGTATACCTACACCAGTGGAAAACAGGAGTTTAAAGCCAGAAAAGTGCCATGAGATAAGCCCAGGGGGTTCTGCCCATAGTCTTCCTACAAACTTTGGTCTGGTGACTATTACATTGCTGTGAAAAAAAAAAAAAAAAAGTCTCCTTCATGGTTTCCCTCTGGTTCTTTACCAATATACATTTCTATAGATACATTTGTTTCTTACATTTATTTTAGCTGCAGAACAGGGATGGAGGCAATTTTAGCAATCCTACTGGTAGGCACTCTATGGAGATATGGAAAAGGGCGATAAATTCACACAGCAAAACAAAAATACAAAACCGTATTATTGATTCCCTCACTTCAAAGTGTACTTATGCATCTCTGGTGGCTATAAGTATTATTTGCAGTGATGAACTATTTTCAGACAATGCCAAGAACAAACTTTAATACAGGAAGTGAAGAATCCTATGGGGACGGAGAATGCAGCAAAAAAACCTTCACAGTCTCTACCCTGCAGCAAAAGGGAATGGAGTGAGCAGCTCAGGAAGCGTAGGGCTCACGTATAGCTCACATATGGCCACCAAGAAACCACCATGCAGTTCTTATTTCAGCCAAAGACTGAAACAAGCCATTGTTCAACTCCCTTTGAATGTAGGACATCCAGCAAAAATGCTTTTTTTCCAGAAAAATTGGGGTGAAAAAACTACCCCAATGGTTCAGCGTTGGATTATTGGACACTTCTTGACTGTGGAAACCCCACCAGATGCTAATCCAGTGCAGAATACCTAAATTTTTATGTCACCTGGGACTCCCAAAGCTTGTGGTGAACACTAAGTGATTTAAACTTGGATTGACAGATACCTCTGCATGCAGAAATTCAATAAAATGTGTTCCTCTTGTTGCACTGTGCATTGGGATTGCTGCCCTTGATATGTGTAGGAAAAAAGGAAATGTGAGTCGCTGGAGTATTTCTAGCTCAAAAGCTAACACTCTTCCCCCTTCCCACTGCTCCCTTCATCTCACCTTGCTCTCTCACAAGGGTTGTTTTTTCCCAATCATGTTAATCATTCTGATTACCCATAATGAAAAGGAATCTAGGCCTTTCCCTCTATTTTTCCTGACATATTTTTGCAGGTTGAGATCTAACCACCCAGCCCACGTAACACAGGACACGCCACTCTCCATCTGCATGGCAGCCACTAGGTCTGGGAAAGAAAAGGTGGGAAAAGAGTCAAAAACAAAGGAAAAAAAAAAGGAAGAAAGAAGACTAGGAATTTTCTCTCTTTCTATATATTCTTTAAAAAATAATAATATCATTAGAATATAATATAGCTTGAGAATAAATACATAAAACATAGATACTCATGTGTCCACACCCACAGTAGAAGTAGAATTAATTAAAGTTGGGAGACACTATGGTCCTTCGTGGTTTAATTAACTGGATTTGAATTAAACAGGGATAGAGACATGTAAGTTTTTAAAAACACGTCAAAAGTCTAACTGCATTTCTGGAAGTTGATCTTAAATTCTTTCTCACAGATAATCCAGTCTCTTGGCCATGTTTATGCAGAATGAGTGAACAGCAGAAAGGATAAATAAAATATCTCTCTGTGCTGTACTGTTGTGAACTGAGAGCCTAATATTCAAGAAATGCAAATAAAAGAAAACAAAAGGATCAGTATTGAGCTGCATTATATCCATACTGCATCACGTATCCATTATAGGATTCAGCCTATCAAACAGAGGTAGTCATGGTTATGCTGATGGTTAAATTACTTAAGGGACTCTAAGATGTTTATAACTACCAAAGAAATTTCATTATCAAGCAGATTGTCTGTCTCATATTACAGTCTGGCTTTACCAATCTCGCAGTCCTTTGGATGTCGAGCAAAGTTAACATTGAAGTGATGGGGAAATATCAGCTTGAAAGAAAAGGTCTTCAACCAATCTTTCAAAAAAAATGATATTTGTTAAAAAATTTTGTGAGAAAGTATCTGCCTTGTGTTCCCAATGTTGCTAGATGTTAAGTAAATATATGCTGATTGCAAAAAAGTTGCTTTGGCAACTCTCTTATTAAAATGCATTTGTAACCCCCATCTGTCATGAAAGTTTTGAAAAGTTTGTTTACTTTGGATAGCCGCCTTATCCAGGGTTACCCCAGCATACAATGATAGCAGTCTTCAGAAGTTGTGTGAGGAACAAGCCACTGGGGATCCATTTTTGTTTTAATTGGCACACACAAACACTTTTCTGGTCTGTCAAAAAGATCAAGCTAATATGCATGGCGGGTGTTATATTCTCAGCTTTTGGGAGTAGTAAAGCTCCCTTTATTTAAGTAATTTAAATGATAGACTGCAAAAACTTTGCAAGTCAGAAAAATGTTTTATACTTTCTTTGGGAATATTTGTTTTAAGCAACAGAAAATGTTCTACATATCTAAAGATGTTGAACCTTATGTTATAATTACCCTGTTTCTTCTGACTGTAAAAATTACTGTGAAAACCAAGCATTGCAAAGAGGCAACAAACAGATCCTGTGTTTTCACAACTTCTGCAATATTAGCAATTGTAAGGCCAATTGCTGCCAGATGTTTATAAGATATGTCTTCGATTGTATTGCCTTGTGGTATGACTGATTTGCACATCATTCTCTGGGAACCTTCGTGGGGTCATCGTACCAAAGCAATCTGCTCCTATACATAAATTGCTTCTTATTGAAATTAACCTAGTGTTTGGGGTATACACATCAATGGCTCTGAAATGGATTCAACAGCCTGAAGTCTGGGGTCAAACTTCCAAGAAGGAACAAATTTTTAAACAAAACTAGATTGTACCAGTGATGAACAAATAATTTTTTTCCTGGTAAATTCCTAGGACTGAGTCCTTCAACATAATTTAGTAATAAAATAATGAACTCTGGGACTGTGAAGAAGACGACAAAAATCTTTGAGCCTAATGTTTCCTTTCTGCTGTGCAATGAACTCATAGTATATACCAGTTTCCATTGAATTACGTTAATACTAGCAAGGAGAGAATCAGGTGTTCTCTCTGCATTATAAGGCAAATCTTTTCCTTTCCTTCCTGGCTCTGAAGAATCTCAGTTGCTGAAGAACTACTTTATATCACTTGTAAGGAAGGTACTGAAAAAATAGGAGGTCATGATTAAAGCTGATTAGGCCCTGAGAGGCCAAAACTCCTCCTCAGATTTGTAGAGGAGCTCAGGCTGAGGAGTCCACAGAGCCTCCCTGGAGGGGGAAATGTCCAGTGCTTTGCCAAGGGTACTGGGATGCTTTCACTGATTTCAAGGAACAGCTTGTCATTTTCCCTTTTTCACGCACCAGTCCAGGTCTTATTTTTTCCTTCCCTTGGAGATGCATGAAAAGAAAGCACATGCTGTTTGATCAAAGGAGAAAGTGAGGAAGAGCAAGTACTTTCTGCTAAACATGCAAGGAACATACTGGGAGGAAGTATTTCCTGCTGATCTGCTATGCTGGTATTATGCCCTACGAAAGACGCAGTTGGACTACTTGGATTGGCCTCTAAAAAAGAGGGTTTTCCTTCAGAGGGCAAAGAACAAAAAAGGAAAATATGAGACATTTAGAAGATGACCAACCTGGATGTCAGACACCTGCGTGCATCCTCCCATGTACCCCCGGCCCGTACTACCCTCTGCTCCAGCCCCATGGCTGCACTGGCCTTGCCGCGGGAGCAGGACGGATGGACTTCTGCCAGTCATTAAGCCAAGGTCAGGGGAGATGGAAGCCACTAAACTTGGGAGGCGAGAAAGAAGTAACCCCAAAACTGGCTCAAAGCAGAGAAGCGAGAGATAATAATTAAGACACAGCTCAGTCACGTCTGTGCATAGTGGGAAGTAGGGGAATAGACAATTGCACATTTTGTCCACAGATGAAGACTAAAGGCAATGTATGAATACCTACTGCAAGCTACTTTTCTCCTTGGGGTAATATTTTACTGTTATTGCCTTTGCAATTTGAAGCCATATATTACACAGCCACACACAGAGATATTGGCAATGGTTTCTTAGAGAAGTCCTGTCTTTCTTAGTTTTACCAGCTGGACAATACCTAGTGATAAATGGTCCTCCTGTCCAATTTTATATGCATGTTATAACACTTTATGATATATGTGAGTGAGACTCAACATGATAAGTCCTCGTAACAAACAAAAAAATCAAAGGAAGAATGAATGCTCTACTTTCAGTACAACCAAAGATATCTATTTAAAATATATATGTGCAATGTGTAAAGATTTCATTTCGTTGACTCTTATTTTAGCCAGAAATTTATTCATCAGTAGCAGAGCATTTTACAGCTACATTATTTTCAGGCAGAAGCCGGTACTGGCTTTTAGTATTTCATTTACTGACATGTCTCCTATTAATAAGTGCTGAGATTGCACAATAAGAAAAAAGAGATGTTGCTATAAGTATCTTTATACTTATAGTAACGTATTTGGCCATGATTATAAGTGTTTATAAAACATTCAAGAATCGTTCCTTGTCTACTTACACTAATGAGAACACCTGTTAACTTTAGAGCTGCACAGACTTATTTGCATTGAATTCAGGTTTTTGCATACTGTACATCACTTTTTGAAACAATTAGATGTTTACAGAGAAATATAGCTAAAAGAAGAACAGCAGCTTGAATGCCCTCCAGCCCAAGTCAATGCTAATCCTGGTTTGAGTGAAAAGCAGAAATCTGCTGAATTATAATACTGACACAAATTCAGTTAGCAGTGAACAAAGGTGTACCTGCAAATCCTCTGATAGCAGATGTTACTTCTGGGGATTGATACCCGCTGTTGAATAAAGCATCTCTTAGAGATGAAACAGCACTAGTGAATGGGATTTTTCATTGTTGCATTCACCATTTTCTTTTCATGTGGCTATTTTCTCTTTCTTTTTCTTTTTCTTTTTTTTTTTTTTTGGTGACTCAGAACCTCTCTGTGTACTGAGCATGTAGAACACACGGTCATTTTCCAAACAAAATAGCTGTTTACATTATTTTATTAACTTGCCAAAAGCCAATACAACAACACAAGAATCCTCCTACTGCTAGAGATCCAAAACATCATCTCTGCAGTCGAGGGTTTTGTGGCCTGGGGCAAGGAGGCAGGAGGTCCCTTCCTATAAAAACAGGTCTACTGAACGGTAAGCGTAACATCCTGCTGCTACATGACCATGACAGCTATTGTTTAATAACAATGTAAACCATCAAAGCTGGTCCATGATCTGAACATATACTCTGCCAGCTGTGTCAAGTTCCTAAGTGTTGCAGGCAGGAAAAATATAACAGTTATCATCTTTCCTTGCATGCAGGGAGCAAACAATGCATAACATCTTTGGTTTGCCTGTTTCCATCTTTGTTTGTAAGTAAATATTAGAAAAGGCTAAACAGGACTAAAAATGTTTTGAATAACACTGTTATATCCATGTAAGAAAACAAACATTTCCAACTACAGCAACAGAAAAGATTTCCATTTTAAAAAGTATTTAGTATTTTAATAAAAATGTTGCTGTTGAGATTTAGGACTGAGATGAATACATTTTGTCACCTAGCTGAACTCTCGTTTCTAAGGAGTTACAACCTTGTTAGAAAACTTTCACATGTGGTACCATACATACAGTTCTCAAATGAGTACAGAAGAATATGGATATTTCAAATACTGTTCCTAAAAAGCTAATAAACTATGAACCTTTCTTACACAGTTATGGGTTTTTTTCATTTGGCAATGAAGCTATTTTATATGAGAAGCAGCATCTTGGTAAAGATAGTATGGAGACTGTTTTTACTTTCTAATTTTTGAAAATAGAAATTCTTTTAATCTGAAAAAAATGGAACTTTGTACAGACAACTCCAAATTCTTGTGATAGTTTCAAACCAGTTTTCAAGTGTTGGAGGGTCCTGGGATTTGTCTTTAGACATTCTGGAACTGCACTGCAGTACTCGAAATTCACTGGCCTTTGAATTTATCGGTTACTCTACGTAGTAGTGTAGTAATGACAGAAAGTTACTCAGAATGTTATTTAAAAATAAAACATAACTAAAATATCAAATTATCTCTTCATAATAGGTGTCTAAGGGGAGCTTCCCTTAGACATTCCCCCTCTAGGAAAGGGGACTATAGCTCAGAACTCAGTGAATTTCTTACACTAACTGCATTTAGTCAGCTAGCAGGAACTGGGTGAAAACCTGCTGAAATATTTGACTATGTAGCTCACAAACAAGACAACCTACTTTGATTGATTCTGTAATGTATTGTTTTTTACGAAATACAGTGAAACCAGAAAAAAAAATAAGAAACCCATACCTTCTCTCTAGATCTTTGAGTTTCTGGTTTGCACTGGGATATACCAAATACCAAACATTAAAATGAAATATGTAATTTTAAAAATTTGTATATTTTTTACAAGTATCTGAATATTTTTAATATCATAGGCTTTTCTCATGAATTAGAACATGACGTACACTTTGACATCTGTCAGTCAAGCTTCTGGCTATCACACTGGACAATCTGGAGGGATGCGCCACAATGTGATGTGGCATGCAGAAAAATAGAAAAACTCCATTTTTCCAAAATAAAAATCACATCTACTAGTTTTAAATAGAGAGAATGATTGCAAAATATTTGGCCATCAAGACTGTAAAGATTGAGGTTGGATAATCAATAATGTTTGTGGTTGAATTACCCACTGATAACAAGTAATTTCCTGCTATTCGTGAGGGGAATTGGGAAGTGGTTTTTGGGAATTTGGCAGACTCTGTCTCTCTTTTCTAAATACGCTGTGCCTGAAAGCCTGATAGTCTTTTCTATTGCAAGCTTTGGGATGATGCAGTATGGTCGAATGCGGGTTTGGGGTGACAGCTCTTACAGGAACTCAGGAATCTAAATATAAGAGAAGCTAAAAATATGCAAAATTATCGGGCACAGAAATGGCTGGGTATTTGGGTTTTGAGTCCTCCATACCATACTCATAAGACCATATTTATCTGGAGCCCTGCAATCCCATGATTATTGCTACACCTCTTGTCACTAATAAATGTACAGTACACATGACAGGGAAATAAATAGTGTTTTAAAAAGCATTACGGTCTCCTTGTCCAAAGATGTCATCATTGCATATTAATTCAAGCACTGTGAATGTGCCAGGAGACTTGTGCTTATGCAGCAACACAAACTGCAGATACAGAAGGGCTGTTACCAGAGCATCTCCCCCCAGACCCCTGACCCTCAGGTTCCCTGCCCTTCCCACCATGTTGTAGGGATACCGGGTATCTCTATGCTATCACTCTCACTGAACTCAACGGCACATGACAACTCAAAAGTGACATCCAATTGGTAACATACACTTTAAACTGTGGGGCAAAATGGAAAGTCTTAAGGAAACTGGAATTTCAGACTTCAGTTTCTGAAAGTGTTATGTTACCCTGTACTACAATCTCACCCATGACTTAATCCTTGCACCGTTCTCCTGCCACTAAAATAATTAAGAACATTATCAGATTCTTGAGTCTGACAAAGGAAACTGAGAAGTTACTTCCCAGGGATTTGGGGCACTTAATCATTAGACCAGAGCTGGAAGAGCTGACTGACTCTTTTTTACTCATGTCTATGAGCAAAGACATGTAAGTGGGTTTGAACTATAGACAGAACCAATTACATTAACATTTCCCAACACTTTCAAGAATAAGTCTAGAAGCTTTTGTTTGCTTTGCAAACCCATGATCCGCTATGCTGATAAGTCTAAAATTTGATTAAAAGAAAAACATTCAAAGCAGAACCTGGCAGTACAGCTTCTTATGTGCTTTTCTTTCATCTGCTGGAACATGGTAGCCCTGATTCAGCAAGGTACTTCATTAAGCAATATGCAACTTTCAGGATACGAGTACTTGCGTTGCTTTTAGTCACAAGACTGAAATGAGCAAATCAGTCAGAGCAAAAATAGCAGAAAAGTTATATTTATTCACAGAGTGAATATTTCAGGGAACAAAAGATATGTTAGTGACAGTCAGTAAGAGCTGCATGTAAATTAACAGCAGAACCACAAACAAAAAAGTTAGCTCTCACTAACAGCCTAACAGCAAAAGAATGCTATACCTTCCAGCCCAACTGAGAGAAGAGAATAGCTTAGTAAGGAATTAGAGGGGGAAAACACCCAAAACAACAACAAAAAAGACCACTGCCTGTCGTTTCCTTCACTGTTAGAAGCAAAGACAAACTGGTAACCTTATCTACCTACTTGAAGAACACAGCATCAGAAAAGAAATGTGTTTTTTTTTTTTTTCTTTAACCTTTGGCTATACTAGTTAAAACACAGCCAGATCACCTGGAAAAAATGAGAGAAAAATAATAACTCCGTAAGAAATTATTCCTAGTTTTCAGTTAAACACTGGGTCTTCAGTTGCCAACAATCCCCATAACTCACTCCTTCTGAGAACAGATGAACTGATTCTCTATCACAGCCAAGCTCATAATGTCTAAGATTAACTAGAAGTCACTCACTTAGAAGATGACCTTACAAAGAATTAAGCCATAAATTAGACACTGACAGAACTTGAGAATTAAAAGAAAAAAAAAAAAATTGCTGAGAGTTTTAGGTGTTTAGAAATTCAATTATACCGTTTCATCTCTTATTGAAATGAAAACACACATAGGCTGAAACATTGTGGTGTAAAGCACAGAAATACCCCACATCTAAATAAATGAGTGAGAAATGCTAAAAAAGGTGAATATTTATCAAAACTCTCACTTAACAAAGAAAGAGCACTGATATCCATATTATTTGGGAAAGCTGCTTTTATCGAAGGAGAGAACAGGATCTCAGTTTCACGCTTAAGTCTGAATGATAACTTATTCCCATTTTTCACTGCTTTTGCACGATGACAGGTCATTCACCTCACTACTGTCATGCATTACAAAAATTAGCAACCAAGAAAATGAATCCAGATCAGTCCCTATGTTTGAACTTGCTCATTTGCCTATACGCTCTATTTCTTACTAGAAACTCATTTACTGCATCACAGGACGAACTTCACAGCCAACACGGAGCAAGAGAGATGGAGAACCCTGCGAATTTTCCCAATGTATCAGACTTACAGAAGCACCTGTGCTAAATAACTTTGTGCTGAGCTACTGTGAAAAGCTGCAGTGTTAAATAGCAATCACAGTTTCTGATTTTTCACTGAGCTGGTTACTCTTCTGCTAGAGTCCTCCGAGCTGTCGTACAGAGTGTGAATGGTACCCATTTTAATCTTATTGCCTTTCTCTTTATTTACATTGTTATAGTCATGAATTTCTTTATTTATCTTGAAGTATCATTATATTAATACAATGGGAGTTGAGCAGTGCCTGATAAAGTTGAAAAAAATCTGTTTATAAATGCCTTTCATTTCTGAATTGAAACCATTCATTCACTGACTACTATAAGAAGATGAGAGGAGTTGAGGAAAATCTTCTAAGGCATTTGATTTGATACAGGTTTAAAAGCGTTATTTCTCTTCTTTAAAAAGATCCCAAATACAGTATGTAAGGACAAAAGTACTGTAAAATTAAATAAACTTAGAAAGTCTCTGCCAATCCATCCCTTATTAAGGACTGTAGCGTTTATGCGAGAAAAAGCTCTGATTTCCATTTTACAAGGAAACAATGCCCTTAAATCTACACAAGCACTTAAAAAAGATGCATTTGCATGTATACAGAGCTCATTATAGGCTTTAAGTGTGTTAATGATTAGATGGAAAACTTGTTCAGACAAATTATTGACTCTGTTAGTGAAGATCAGAGAGAGAGTAAAGCTGCTGCGAGCAGGTAGGGAAAGTTGCAATTAGGTTTATCTGACGATTTTCTCACTTTGCCCTTCCTAGAGCTGTAAACAGCAGCAGCCCCAGTGTCTGGGAGCAAATATCAAATACCTGCACATACCTTCACACCTGGGGGGGGAGAAGCAGCTAACAGCAAGCCCTGCCACTCATGTCACCACTGCCACTATCAAAAACAATTCACCTTTTACATCTTTAACCCCTTTACGTGTGTTTCCTACCTACATAAACCACTCTGCAGTTCTTAGCAGTGGCGTCGGAGGAAAAGTCCAGGAAAGTGGGAATAGACCTGCTGCTAATAATGATTCACCTTCGGTGACGTCTACGTCGGTATGACTGGAGACTGGAGATATGCTTAGATGCTACACTCAAGCTAGAGTGAACCTAAACCAGCATTTGCTTAGCCAAATCTTTTGAAACTAGGGGGAAAAAAAGAAAGTTGTTGAAAATTTACTACTCTGTTTTAATCAAAATTTTAAGTAATGCCTGATTTTCACCAGACTCCAGGCAGGAGAGCACAGCTCATGGTATTTAAATGAAGCTCCCACAACATTTTGTGGCAACACGATATTTTATGGCAGCGAGTGCAAAACACAGCAGCAGCACCACTGTAAACTTTGAAACGTTTCGAAGAATATCAAGCACCGACTGCGCTGCCAATATAGTTTTAAGTATAACGTAGCGAGCTAAAATTATGCAAGGAACCGTTTCTCACACAAGTAGTCCCAATGATTTCAGACAAGGGCGATATCTGTGATGAAGACTTGCAGAAAAGGATGCTCGAAAAGTATAAAAAATAGGTACTTTCCAGTGCAAAGAGGGTAGCAACACCCGGACTCATGTTTAGGTAGGTTTGTCTGCACACTCACGATTCTTATTTCTTACCTATGTGAAGTGTGTTTCAGATCTATAATTCATATAAAGTGAGAATTTCAGTGTTTTTCTTTCACTAAAAAGCCTATTGTGAGTGGCCCCAGGACAACTCACCCAGCCAGGTAATTTAAACAGCAGAAAAGATAGGCAGATACATTATTTTCAACAAGGTCCCAAGGTGGCTTTCAATTAAGAAAAACAATTGACTGATGTTTCTCTGTTTGCTGCCAGGAAGCTCTATGTAGTATTTCTAGAGCTTTTTCTCCACTCTACCCAACATGTGGGCTCAGTGTCAAGCTGTGAGTTTGTAAATCTTTTTCAGCACTTATCAGAGCTCAACATGAATTACGGTATTGCCAAACCTGCTTTATGCAGCTTTTTTTACGCTAGAAGAAAATGTATGATTTTTATGGTCAAAAAGAAATGTCTACCTACCTGCAATGGGAAAATGAGTCAGATGTGATTGAAGCCCAGAAAAAAATATTTCCCCCTAATCCTGCGTCTTTACCATCTTCAAACTTTGGAAACTTCTGAGCTGTTGAGATTTATGTGGTGCACATGGTTTCTCTCTGTACTTTTATTAACTTTATTAGCTAAGATTTTATTAACTGAGACTTTATTAACTAAGATTTTATTAACTTAATGCATATTTGAAAAATCACTGCTACTTTTGTGGATGATTTGCCTTAAAACACATGCCAGTCTTTTGTAAAATACCTTCCTTTTTGTTGAGGAATAGTTAGCACAAAACATAAATCAGCCCTTTTACTGAGGGCTAATAAACTTTGTGCGTGTGCATGCGTGTGTGTGTGTGTGACTTAATACCATTATAATAATATTATATGGCAGGCAAAAATATAATGAAAATGATAATTTGCCAAAAAGATTTAAAAAACACTGAGGTGTTACCTATCAAAAGTTCTCCTTCTGTCTATGATACAGCACAGATTGCAATCGTGACAGTAAATCTGGTGCTATTGTTAATGCCATGGCACTTTGGTTTTTGGCTTGCTTCAGTCCAATCTGTGACATGCTTGTGAATATCTTTCTTCTGTTCTGTCTGTATGGCATATGGATTTCTGGGATACAACGTCAGACCTATCCACATAACAAGTGTTCAGAGCACCTTATCATTTTAAAAAGCCAATTACTCAAAAAGACAAATGTGAAATGTTTCACATTTAATGATGAGCAAATCTGCAAAACAAATGCAATTTTGCTTCATTTGAAAAAGTTTAGTTTAACTGTAAATATTGCAATGGAGTCCCTAGCAATACACACCATGGGTAGGGACAGGCTCATTTTATGCATATTGTACATCATCACTGTCACTTAAATCTGCAAGATTTTCCATGCTAAGTTGTTTTAAATAAATAGAAAGAAATGAGATACAAAAGACTGAAATATATGCTTCTGAATAGACTGTAAAAATGTCACTGCTAACACTGAGCATTGGACACTTAAAAAAAAATATTTTGAAAGTCTCACCCAAAAAAACGAAAACTGCATATGTCTACAGAGGTAAAGGTCAGTAATGAAACAATTAACAGCAAAAATACCAATCCATTTTTTAGAAATATTTGTCAATATATAAAGAATGTTTTATACTGCACATAAGTGCTCAATTAATCCTGGATTAGTGGCCGTATGTCATATTCCCAGACTGAAATGATGTCAGCTGAAGAACTTAAATGCACACAGGTTCAAAGCAAGATTTTGTAAGGACTTCAGGGCTACAGAAATTGCTACTTTCTGGTGCAGTGCTAACAGACCTCATGATTCAATGAGATTCTTAAGAATATGCATAATATATGTGCTGTACTACTGAGGTCAAAATACAGTACAGTAGTTTTTTTTTTTTAAAGATAAGTTATAGGTATATATTTACGCCTACGTGTCTGCAAAATATATAGGCACATGTATACCAGCCACTGCTACAGACAATTTAATGATTGTCAGTTATCTAAATTATAGGTGCTGAGTACCAGAGAAGAAATTAAATTGGTTATTGTTAGTGTAGGAACATATTGGGCTAGAAGGTTAGGAGAACAGTGATATTAGTGGGAATACTTGACTGAGCAAGGCAAATGGATTTATGTACAATATTTAAAATACATGGGAAACTTATAAACAGATTTTAATTTGAAGATTTTTGTGACTAATTTGATTTTTAAAACCCTCTTACTAAACTGAGAACATTGGTAACAAAATACTATAGTACATGGGAAACTGAATGCAGCTGGCATTGGTAGTTTTAGAAGAAACTAATCTTGATATTTATAACATCATGTAGCAAGAGGAACAGTTTTACCAGGCTGGGAATGTTGAAATACAAAAAAGTTCACCTTTCAGCTATTGTGCTTTAGCTTTACTGCACTAGAAAAAAAATCAGAAATCAGCTGTTGCAAGGCAAATACGAAGAAAGTTTATTATGATATATAGCCATTGAGATACCTTTTTTCAACTGCCTGTACATGTATTGTATTTTATATTAAATTTTTGTAATCCAGCTCAGGGACTTAATATATAGAGCCGAAAAATCAGTTCATAAATCATATTTAGAAAGACAGAACATATGCTGAGCTATAACATTAGATAAGAACCTTGTTTTAAATACATTCTTTTTATTATTTTTCTTTAATTTCCAAACACTTTCAATTTAGGATTTCATGTTTTTACCTGTAGAATGCCAGTTATAATGAACTAATAACTAATGCATAAAAAAAAGGGTATTTTACCCTTAATCCTGGAAACAGCTGTAATAATAATTCTCCAAATATTTTTTGCTATTTCTGCACAATAATAAGCATAAGTGTACATATAAACCTGTAAAAGAATGCAATTTAGCTCACAATTTCATTATGGTATTTAATTTCTACAATTTTGGATTGTAAGGGTAAAATAAACATTCATAAAACATAATAGACCAAATAATTTCATAAATTAAGCCATATAATGTATTTAACTCCAAGTGATTTACATCAGAGGTTAATTTTTACCAGTATCCTTAATGTTCAGGAGTAACGAAGATAGAGGAATATACGATTGTATAATGTAGAACTTTAATAAATGTGGGGATTTTAATTTGCAGGGGACTGTGCAAACATTTAGCCTGCTTTTATAGTACATGTTTTTGTTTTTTTGCTTCTCCCTTGCACACCCACTCACCAACTTCAGCGCTGTGCTGCAGATTTGAATGAAGTGAAAAGCTCAATGGGTAATTGTTAAAATACTTTCATTTCTCCCACTTTCACACAAGAACCAAATAAAGCCAGGAGAGTCTCCTGCTTTTCACAAACACTCAGAAATCAGCAACGTCCACCTGGAGCTACGGAAGAGCACAGCTGAATCTCCCAGATCACATCATCTTTTTTAATTCCAGAAATACACCTTGGAAGCAAGCACATTTCTCTCGAGTTTCGGGATCTGATGTCAAAATTGCCCACCACCTAGCTCATGCAAAAATCTGTTTATGCACGTTCTCTCTCTCCTAGTAGTACAAAAAAGAAATGTCAGTAATAATCAAGTGAGGGTGCTGAATTAAAATCTGAAATTGCTAACAAACCGATCTGTACAAAAGTGTCAGTGTTAAGATTTCCAGACTGGGGGTTGTGCGACAGAACGAGGAGCTCAGACAGAAGAAAACAGCTCTCCACTCCAGTACTTTCACCCCGTTAATCTCACATGTGCTTTGCCACGGATTTCTTGCTATTTTATTTTTAACCTCTGCTACCTTGTGGGAAGTGGGCTATTCCGAGGGTGCTCACAAGCAAAGCTCTGATTTTACAGATGGATGTAAAGCACTGTTAAATGAGAGCTTTAAGAAGGACTTTTTCAATTTACTTTGAGCTTAATCTGAAGTGGTTTAATCAGAGCTTGTACACATCTTCTTAAAAATTGTTCTAAGGGAGGGGGGGAGAAGTAATAATCATGTAGGAAATCATCGCGACAGATGCTGGTTCCCATGATCCCATTTACACTTCTAACATCCCTAATGAAAACCTATCTGGGCAATACCTGTGTCAGCGAGGTGTCAGGTGGTCATTTGGCAAGACAGAATAGGAAGGAATCAGACCAGCATTTTGAAAATGGCTCACTTTTCTTTTTCCTTTTTTTTTTTTTGTGTGTAGAGGGGGGTTTTTTTTGGTGGTGGTGGTGTTTTTTTTTTTTTTTTTTTTTTTTTTTGCACCTGTTATTCTAAAATTTCTTTCAGTTACATTTCAAAACACTACAGTTGGGATCTCCTTGCCAACCTGAGATGGCATAAGCCTGGGTAACAGAACAAAATGTGAGAAGGTCCTTCTGTCTTTAACGCCTGTTCACCAATGAATCAGCCTCCAATTAATCTGTTTCTTCAGTAGGAGTTTAATAAAAGTCAAGCACACACATGTTCAGTCTTGTTTAGTATTAAAGCTGTGTTAACATTATCTGCCTAGCCAGGTCAAAAATCTTATATAATTAAATGCCAGAAACCATTTCAGAATTTTAAGGGCTTTACAATTTTCTGTAAGTAATTGATTATGCAAGGCAGGGTAGTTTAAATTTAAAACAGGATAGTGATGAGTGTGATGTCACTTTTCATTACATATTTCAGAAAAGTTTGTTTCATGGCCAAACTACACATAAAACCTAACTTATTAGATTTGCTATTTTGCATTTTTATGAACCAGAAAAAAAAAAAAAAAATCAGCAACCCAGATTTCCTTTCCACATCATGAAATATAAACTGAGTAGGTTGTGCACATCCTGAATTTCCACACTGTCGGTCGGGCTATCCGCTATAATCGCAGTGTAGGTGTTGCCCTACTCAGCTGTGCCTCAAACTTGGCTTGGAAAAGCAAGGTATTATAACACCAGGATTATACTATATTACTCCCTGGGGGAAGTGAGGTGGGAATGGAATCCATCGGGCCATACAAAGAGTTAAATAAACATGGTCTTGAGTCAGAAAGATACCTATAGCTCAATGTAGGGAACCAACAGGCCATGCTTGGAAATATGTGAGGAAAGTCTGATCTCCAAATAAATACAAGTTCTCTGTATTGATTGAAGTTCAGCTTTTAACCATTTAAATGGGGCTATGATTTCTGATTGACAAAAAAAGTTGAGACAGAAATAAAAACAGGAAGAAAACTCCATACTAATCACAAAGACGTTTTTATGGAAGGATAAATCACATCTAAAACTCTGTCCATAAAGTCTACTCTTCATATTCTAGTTAATAGCACTGAAGACACTGTTTCCAAAGAAACTTAAGAGCAATTTAATTTCTGATGCCATCAATGTTCAGCAGAGGTTGTGGTTTCAGGCACCGTGCTGCATCTTCAGTCCCCTCCCAGGCACCCTCTGCTCCCAAGAGAAGAGAGGTGGTCTTAGCTTTTCTGCTTCTCCATCTCCCTTTGAAAGCCTCCCTTTTTCTCCCTTCCCTTCCTTTCCCATGCCTGAAAACCAGATGTGCTGCAGGCCTCTCCATACACAACTCCTTTCCATCCTCCCCAAGATGAATTAAGCAGTGGCATATTCTAATGACATAACGTAAAGCATAACGTACATGACAATGTATAACAACATGGAGCCTCAGCATCCAGGTTTTTCAGCCTGTGCGAATAATGACATCCAAGGGAGGAATTAGAGAAGGCTTAGGAATAAAAATTCAAAGAAAGTCTTAGATCAAGACACCATCATTCCCAGTTACAAGGACAAAGAGAAAAAAGTTAGGCATGTATGTTTAAACACAAGATTAGCTCATAACACTAAAGTTAAGCATCTTCATAAGTTTTAAAGCATAGTTGAAGTACAGAGAAAAAAAAAGAGTAAAAAAAGCATCTGAGGGACATGAGAGAAGAGGAAACAAAAAAAAAAAGCCATTAAAAATAGAGCTACAGAAAACTAGGGATGCTTATAGCAATGGAGGACAGCCAGCTTTGGATAAACAAAGACAATTTTGGAAAAGGCACAGTAAAAATAGGTCAGTAATACATATAAGTAGAAATTAATATGATGGAAATGATTTAACAAGCCAATATACTGTACTCCATACAGTGCCATGATCATTAAGCTGGTGAATGGGTGCTAATGTGGTAGAAGCAAAGCAACGTATAAAAAGTCAAATCAATACGGCAAGAACAGACCAGCATGTGAGCAGAAATAAAGAGAATCGAAAACAACAGTTGCTTTTAGTATAGTTACCGTATAAAATAAAGCTGATCAATATACAGGTAAAGGAATGAGCTGTGTAGTCACAGCAGACTGAAATACAGGCAGGTATCAGTTTAATGTAAATATATAACTCAGTTCATTCTGCCAATAAGGTTGGACTGGCTGAGTAATACACAGGATGGAAAAACAGAGCACTGCACCAATAAAGCAAACAATAACATAAAAACATCAGACAAGTACAAAAATAAAAGGAAGCAGGCCTGCAATCTCTTTTAGCCTGGCAAGCTTATGCTCAGCAAATTTAAAATATAAAAGTTTCTGTTACTTTTTATTAAAAACATAATTAGACTAATAATTTTCCGATCCCATGACATGGACATCTGGTAGCAGTGGCAAATAGAAAAAAGGCAGATGTCAAAGAACTTCAATTATGACCTCAAATGACTCTTAATATTCTGTTATTTGGTTTATA